>PPHD01014363.1:0-16747 GCA_002909625.1 Bambusicola thoracicus
GGTCATTAAACAGTAGAGATAGCACATGAACTGGGCTACGTACAGCCTGAGGGAATTTCTGAGTCTGTCTGAAATCCCTACTCTGAAAGCTTCTTTGAAACTAGTTTGCTACTTTTCCTGTTAAAGCCAGCTATGAGTTCGTGCAACCACACTTTGGTTTTCATCCAAGCTCAGATAG
Source organism: Bambusicola thoracicus (assembly GCA_002909625.1). NCBI lineage: Eukaryota > Metazoa > Chordata > Aves > Galliformes > Phasianidae > Bambusicola > Bambusicola thoracicus. Next base: position 179 of record PPHD01014363.1, read on the forward strand.
GTCCATTCTCTCTGTGCAGAGATTAGGTCTGCAAATTCTGGACCATCCAGGGAATTAATGGCCAAGTGTACTAAATATGCACCTGCATAGACCTGATGCTTGGTTGCCACTTACTTGTAACTTCATAACAAGGTTGGATGTTACTCTTTTATTGTTACCACAATTTAAATTCTGTAGGTTTTCCCACTGTGCACTGGGTGGACTTGTCATAGTTATTTGTCTACAAGCTGAGCTCTAGACTTTGCTGCTGCTAGAAGTAGCTAGCTATTGGCAGTGTGTAGGATTTTACTCATTTTCCTATCTTTTTTCAATGTCCTTTGGGACTCAGGTGAACCTGGAGCAGGAATCTAGGACTAAACTCCTCAAACTGCTGGGCTACAGTAAAGAGGACCTGCAAAAAAAGGTAAGGAGACTTTTGTTAGAGAGAGACCTTTACAGGGCTAAATTTTCTGCTGGAACGTTATGGGATTCCTACTGAAAATGAATTCATGTCCTCGTGGTACACAAAGGACTGAACTGTGTGATATTTCAGCTGAAGGGCACTTGAAGTATCCCTCAAACTGAAACCTGCTGCAATGAGTAGGGAACATAAGCAAGAATCGTTCTGTGGTTTCTTTTAGGACTGTGCTAGGAATGCTGGATCAGCCCAGATTCATTCCTCCTGGCCTGAAGCTGTACAAAAGCCTCCTTGTCCTGCATTGCACTCAGCAATTTTCTTTTTAGATCTTAAATGGTAAAGCTGACCAAGACGTGTAACAAGTATAACTAAACCTCTACAGAGAATCCTTGTCCTCAGAGCTCAGAGATGAACTGCTTATCACAAAGGTGTTGTGAGAGAGGGATGAGGGAAAGTAAGTCCAAAATGACTGTTCAGATCTTTTTTTCTGATTGTGCTGGTCAACTGGACCCGAGTTCCCATTAGAATGAATATGTAGACACTAGTAAGAGTACAGTAGTAGCTTTACTGGATCAGACAAAAATGGTCTTGAGCCCTTTTATCTTATTGCCAGTTGATGCTTAGGGAAGTTTATAACAGCAGCACAGCTGTGAGAGCTTCTAACATCAAGCTCTGAATCTCGGGATGTTCCTCAGCCAGGAAGGTGACATACAGATATCACTCTAGTTGGAACTGCAGCAGTTCCAACTGGACAAGTCTCTGAAAAGGCTAAGTAATGTCTGCCACGTGGCCAGCCAGGAATAGGGAGGTAGAACTTTTCACACAGGTGGAAAAGCCAAGGTGTTGTCTAGAAATTGTTAGTCACTGGGTGGCTTTGCTGCTATCGTGGTTAACCTTTACCTTGTGAATGTTTCTTTTCTAGATCACTTCATGTTTGAGTAATGGAATCCCAGATAAACAGACCCTTCCTGAGGCAGATGATACAAACGCTGCACAGCCAGATCAGGTATGTTCTGTACATCTTACCAGTCTGGGAGATCAGTGGAGGGTAGAATGAACAGAAAGGTTTAATTCCAGACACAAGTTGTTGGGCTCAGTGCATGAATCACAGAGGGCAGTTCACAGGCCTGTCAAACTAAGTGATCCTAGCTGTCCCTTCTGGCTTTAAAACAAATCAGCAAATGATAAAGACAGACTCCTGGCTATTAACGCTGCAAGAGGGCTTGCTTCACCAGTGTTGATTTCTTCACTGATAGACTTAGCCTCACCCCAGCTTAACTTCGTGCTACAGTTCTGGCTTTCCTCTGTGAGTATTTCTTTTGCATTTCTTTCCTTGTCACTTCTATCCTTTGAAATGTTTTTTTTTTTTTCACATGATTTTTGAGAAGGCTATCTTCAGGTGCCTCCCAGTGCCTGGTTCAGCATCCTCTGTAAACTGTGTTCTTCTAAGGAATCTAAAGCTGCTATTCTCCGTGTATTAATTTTGAACACTTGTTGAGATATTCTAGGGATAGCAGTTGTGTCCTGCATTCCTACTGAGCACCAAGCATGTATGTGATCCTGCCTGTTAATTATACGCATCTCCTGTGGGGCTTATCCCTATTCCATGCTAAATTGTTCTGCTTGCTTACGGGCTGACCACTGAATGCAGGAAAACTAGACAGCAGTATTGTTGTCATTGCACGTCTTACAGTCATTCTCCTTAAGCATTGTCAATAGCAGCACTGCTCCTCTTGGTGCCTCAGTAAAACTATGGACGTTGATAGAGCAGCGGCAGGAGGAGCAGCCCCGTTCCACCCTGCAAACCATCAAACTGTTCTGAGCAGGATCTGTGTGTTCAGTGAATAAATTAACCTCTTGCACTCTTTGCACAGCTTTTGATAAATTCCAGTGATGACGTAGCTGCTGTTTCCTCCTCTTCAGCCTTTTTTGACAACCTCATCCCACAGAACATGAGCACGTTGGAGATTCCTGTCACAGAAGGTACATTACCTGAAATGTATTTTTGCCATCTTAGAAAACGGGAGGATGATAACACAAAATTCTGAAGAGACCAGGCAGAATCTGGTCCACTCCAGCAAATGGTAATCACGTGGATGATGAGAGTCATGTGGATGATGGAAGACTTACTGTCAAGTCAATGGAGGTTTTTTGTTTGATTATTTTGTTTTTTAAGTGCAAAACCTGATTAGTGTTTCCAAATCTTCCTTTATTTGGACTTCCATATGTTGTTGTTTCTTACTGTCTGTTCTTTACAACAGTCATGATCATGCATCTGGATGATGCCACTGTAGGTTGACTCTGCTTTCTCACCTCTGTAGATACCGATGGACTGATCAGCCAAGCTCTTTTGTTGGGTAATTTTGAGGGCGCTGTGGAGCTGTGCATGCGGGCAGAGCGATTTGCTGATGCCATCATCTTAGCTATAGCTGGTGGGGAGAACCTCCTAAAGGAGACCCAGAAGCGCTACTTTGCCAAGCGGAAGACGAAACTCTCCCTGGTTAGTGACAGTTTTGTGTGCCCACTAAGCAGGATAGGATGTATGATATCATAGCAGATGTTTGTATGAATATATGTTGAAATGCTTAGGCAGGAAGTGGAATGTCCTCTTGGCTACACATTATTTTTTATCTCTTGATAGGTAATGTGATGTCATCATAAAACTACCTAGAATGTCTCTGTGTTCTTTTTCATTTGGCAGTTTCTGCCTTAGCTCCCTATGCGTGTAACCTGTTGAATATACAGCCCCTTTCTAGCTCAGCTAGGAAGATCCTAGCTTGTTAATTTCCAAATGGCAGAGTGTAAAAGGGAATGGGAAAGCCCGGTACTGTGTTCACAATCATCAGTACTAAGTGCTCTGAAGCAGGATATATGTTAGACAGGTTAGTCTTGCCTAGTCCAGCTGCTTTCATTTCTTAAATACTTTGGGCTTCTTCCTTAGAAGTATAAAGTACCGATTAATGTTAACATTAGAATGCTGGGATTGGTGAACCCTCATGTGCGGCGAGGTGGTTACTACATACTGGGAAGTACACCTGAAAGTGAGCTGTTCCTATGGATGCACTTGCTTGAGCAGTCGGACTGTCTTAGTCTTCAGTGAATGACAGGCCTTCTTTTTCACCTTACAGCTACTTTCCTCCATTGTGCAGCAAAAGTGGCAAGATATTGTTTGCACATGTGATCTACAGAGCTGGAAGGAGGCACTGGCCATCTTGTTAACATACTCAAAGCATGAGGACTACACTCAGCTCTGTGGTATGCAGTGTATTGTGTATATTCTGCCTGAAAGGGATTCCCCTCCCTTTTAAGTTCAGAGTTGTATTATTGACTGTTTGACTTCAGTAGTTTCCTCAGTCTTGTTAAAAAGCCAAACATGCTCAGCAACTGGTTGCTCTGAGAGGGCAGTTAGGGGGCAACCTAGTGACTGAATCTGAATCATAGAATCGCAGGGGTTGGAAGAGACCTCAGGAGATCATAAAGTCCAACCCCCCTGCTAAAGCAGGTAAGAAATGCTGCTTAGCTGGTGAGTAGCACCTGCCAAGCAGAAATGACTCAGCACCATTGGAGAGGTTCCATCATTTCATGAAAGTGAGATGACATCTTGAAATGCAAAAGAGTATAGCACCTAGTACAGACCAAATTGTAGGGCTGGAAGGTTGCCATGGCAGTGGTGATAAGGTTGTTCCAACTTACCTTTTATCTCCTAGCTTTTGCTAAACATGGATAACTACCAGGCTATTTATTGTCTCTACCACCAGACACTACTGTTGCCTGGAGATACCCACACCTTTTTGGAAAAAAAAGAATATTGAAGTTTCTTGTCACATTCATCATTTTTAAGGGTTTTTCCTTCTTTTATATGACCAGACAGACATAAGAAATGATGTGTAAGAAATGACTTCTCTTTTCTACCGAATTGACTTTGCGATTCCTTAATGCCTATTTTTTTCTGTGTTATCCTAGAATTGGGTGCAGATCCAAAGCTGTCAATACCTTTTTATGCCAGGACAGTGTAAGATCACTGAGAGCGGACTGTGAGGGTTGATGAACTCTTCAAAATATAAGTGTTAAATATCAGCTGTGTTTCTTCCTTTTAGACATGCTGGGTTCCCGCCTAGAGTTGGAGGGAGATGCAGCCCTGTCCAATGATGCCTGCCTCTGTTACATCTCATCAGGCAATGTGGAGAGGTTGGTGGAATGCTGGGTAAAAAACCATGAGACTTCATCACCCCTTGCCTTGCAGGTACCAATGTTATGATGTTGATTTGACTCTCTAGGCCAGTTTGGTAACATTAAACTATTTGCATTATCACATCAAGTCATAGAATGAATCATGGAATGGTCTGGGTTCGAAGAAACCTTTAAGATTATCTAGTTCCAACCTCCCTGCTATAGGCAGGGACACCTCCCTCTAGACCAGGTTGCTCAAAGCCCTTTCCAGCCTGGCCTTGAATGCTTCTGAGGAGAAGGCATTCACGACCTCACTGGGCAACCTGTTCCAATGTCTCACCACCTTCACAGTAAAGAACTTCTTCCTAATATCTAGTCTAAATATACTCTCTTCCAGTTTAAAATCATTTCCCCTTGTCCTTTAACTACTTGCCCATAGAAATAAACTAGCTGCTGGCTTCCAAAAGACAGTGAAGAGCTGTTCACAGTCACCAAGCCTGGACTATGGGCTTACATATGGAGGTTACTAATACTCTTAAAAGTCATGAGTCTGTGTTTGCAGAATATCGATTAATAAATCCAGCTATGGATGGGAATTGTGGCTTGCACGCCTGTCTTTGTACACTGGTGGTGTGTCTCAGCTTCCTTAGACTATATCTATTATCTGACTGGTAGTTCTGACTTGGGAGTATATTTGCTGCTGAACTGATCAACTGTATAGCTATAATGCTAAGGTTATCTGGCTCTTACTTCATCCAGAACAGTCTGGCAAAATGAAGTCTAGTTTGTGTTCTTTGCATTGCAGGTAGAATAACCTTGTACGGTAAGTCAAATCTTGAAGATGAATCAGGGTTTCTAAGTCCTAAGTCAGTGTTGTTGCCTGGACTTAAAGCAGTCCTTGCTAAGTTTGTTAACCTGTGCTGTGTCTGTCAGTCACTAGAATGAACTAGTCAAGTCTTCAACTCTAACATGTTCTGACTCAGCTCTAACCCTCTGCTGCAGAATTCCCTGGTCTTAAAGCCTGCTAGTAAATAACAGCAACAAAAAGGTCTCTAGCATTTCTGATTGTTTGAAACTGGCCTCCTCCCAGCCATAATGATGCGTACATCATTAAATAGATATAAACCTTGCTTTGATTTCTAGGAGTTGAAGGAGCTTTGAATAACTAAAAAATTTCTGGTCTGTTTGTCAGTAGTAGTAGTTTGTCCTAGTGAATTTCTCCTGGTATGGTTATAATCCTTTCTCTTCCAAGCTGATACGTTGGACTTCTAGACTTATAGGAGTAATTATTTGGTAAAAAGGTCATAGCTGATGGTAATGTTCTTGTGGTTTCTCATTTTCTTTTTCCTTTACTGTAAAAGTAACTGTGCCGGGATGTGCTTCCTGGTTCCTGATTTTTCTGCACAAAGTGCACCTTAGGAAATAGTTATCAGTGGTAGTATGTGGTGCCAAGTAGATTAACTTCTGTTCACGTTGGACCCAATGGCAGTTGAAAGGGAGGAGCCATCTGGTGTTGTCTCAGTGTGAGATGGGCCGGTAAAAGAAATCAGATTCTAAATGGTCCATTTCTCCCCCTCTCCCTGCCTATTCAGGATCTCATAGAGAAAGTGATGGTGCTGAGCAGGTCCATTGAGATGCTCCGAGGCACAGCAGAACCAGCGCCAGGCCCTGTCTTGGCAGAACAAATCACCCAGTATGCCAGTCTCCTGGCATCACAAGGATGCTTGGCAGCTGCAATGAATTACCTACCCAACAGCTCTAAAGAGGTGAGTGAGAAACAGGCTTTTGTGGGAAAGAGTACTGCATGGGGAAAATAATACTTTTTACAAGTGAGCTTTGGGTTTTACTTGTGTCAGGACTTAAGGTTTCACCTTAATTATGGTAATTCAGGAGTAGAGTTGTTGTTTTGTTTTTCTAAGACGTAGCATCTCTATTCATTTTTTTTTCCTTTGTGGCCCTTTTGATTTGGGCAAAGGAGGGAAGCTGTAGAACTCTATAACGGTTCCTGGGGAGCATCGCTGGAAGGTAGCTTTCCAGGGAAACTACATCTAGTCCTGAAACTACCTGATAGAAGAAGGGAGTGGGGAGGTTACTTTATAGTTTAAAGTAAATCTGCCCAGTGCCCAAATGCAAGTGGGGCCTGGAGAAGGTATACTGTAGAGACTGGAGGAAGGATTGGTGAGACTTCATCTGCAAGGAAATATGTCCTAGATTCTGACACCTACAGGTTCTTTCTTTATTGCTGGCTATTGTGTAAGTGGCTTGCTTTGTAAATTGATGCCCAGTGCTCTGGATCAGTCTGCTTTGAATGCCTCCCCAATATCCTCCATTTGAGGCTCTTGAGGCAATTCTAACATATGGTTTGTTTCAGCTCCTGATCGAACAGCTCCGAGACCGGCTCTTCCACGCTCAAGGAGAGAATGTGGGAGATCAGCCACCACCACCTTTCCCCTACACTCGTGTCAATGTAGGTGTCATGAAGCACGCATCTCCAGCAGCCCAGAGGGGCTCCACCCCTGAAGGAGCAGCACACAAAACAGATGGCAGACATCCAGAGAAGGTAAGACTGAAACTCAGGTGCTTGTGGGAGAAGGAGGAAGGCTGCTGGGTTGGGGAAAACGTATGAAGAATTATGAGATGATGCAGACTGCAGGCATTGAGGAACTTGTTAGTGATGTCCGCTCCTGAATTAAACAGAAGTTCTTTGATAACACAGAATGGGCTGGATGGCTTCTTTTCACAAAGCCCTTGCCCACATGATAAGAAGAGGGATTGCTCTTCTATATCCACCTCACCCTTGGATCTCAGTAAAACTAGTGCACTTTGGCTTCATCTCAGTTCTCGCACAAGAAATTTGTGTTCAGAAGGTTTTGCTTCCATTATTTCATTATTCCTTCAGTATTTCCTCTGGTTGTGCTTCCAGGAAGTCACAGCATGGGAACTGGTTCCTAAAGGCTAATCCTTGTGAAAGCTTGAGAATACTATGAAGAGTGTGGTTCCCAGCTTCATGAACAAACTATGTGGTGTGAAAGGAAGGGTCATCAAGTCTTGTACCAGCAGGAAAAACAGCACCCACCCTTCTGCTGTTTGCCTTTTCCTGCCAAACACACTTAGGGGTGGAAAGAGGTCCACTGTGCTCCTGATAGCAGTGAGGCCTCTGATCCAATCTATCCAGAGCACTGATGAAAAGCAGAGTCTTCTCTTACCTGAAAAGTAACAGAGATATAAAGTGAGGCTGTTTTGTGTGTGTGTGTGTGTGTGTGTGTGTGTGTGTATGTGTCCTATATGACTCTGACCATTTCAAATGTCTTCATTTTTTAATTACAGCCCAACTATCAGTCATCATTTGCCCCTTCAGCACCCTCTCAGCCTTCAGTGCCTTCATTCTTTCCACCTCAGCCAGTGCCAGCAATGTCTGCAGCACCTCACCATATTGTCCCTCCCCAGACCAGCACTAGTCCACAAACAAGTGTCTATTCCAGAGGACCGCCATACCCACAGTACAATGTGGGCATGGTTCCAGCAACAGCTTCAGGGCCAGGTAAGCACTGTCTGATAGCTGTTTCCATTATCCAGAAATTCCTTAGATTTTCTTAGACTAAAGCCATAAGTATAAGTGACTGCTTTGCCTCTTTCTAACAAGTTTATTTTACTTGCAAAAAACAAATTAGCAGTCAGAGAAGCTTCTCAGCACTTCTGTCATATCTAGTTCTAGAAACTGTTGATGCCCTGTTACTGTTGTTAAGCACGTATAGGAATGGAGTAGCCCCTGCTAACTTTGTGGCACTATTTGACTGATGTCACTTGGGCTATGGGGAATACTCTGGTGTGGATTATCTAGGGAATGACATGAAGAAGAAAAGGCTTACTGGCATGAAGGAGAGTATCAGTTGTAGTTTAGACATAGAACAAGTGATGCAGATGCATTCTCTTTCTTGTTTGTAGCTCTGTCACAGTCTCAGCCGTTCAGCCCGGTAGGAGCCAGACCTGTTGGTCCTGCTCCCTTCCCCAGCCAGCCGCCTCTGTCGGGACAGTCCATGCCCATGACATCTCCTGGCGTTCTACCATCTGGACCTGCTTTGTTCACTCCTGCCTCAATCCCAGCATCTCAGCTTCCTGCAGCCTGTCCTCTCCCAGTGGCAGCTCCTCTAGGTTTTTCATCAGCACCGTTCAGCAGCCCCATGAACGTGGGTTACCCTCAGGGAGGTCCTGGAGCTCCATCTACTAAGCCTCTGCCAGCAGCCAGCCTTCCTCCTCCTCCCATAGGTAAGTACTGTCTGTGTGACCTGTGTGTACAGGATGCTCCTGGATGCAGTTTGTCGTAAGTAGTGGACGTGGGCCTTCTGAGCTCTAGTCTGCCACCTTAAGGGCTGGATGTGATATTATCTGAGGCCAACGTAATGGACATATTTTGCTGAGTTCTGCTGTGGTGGTGAGATACAGCAGTGATTATGGTTTTATTCAGGCTGTTCAGCTACTCTGTCCCTCAGGCTGTGGTTACAAGATGCTGTCTTTTCTGGTTCCCAGTGTGCCTTTGAGCAGTGGTTCACTCCAGAGGCATCTGGTCCGACTGAAGGGGTGGTAGTTCCCAAGGAATGCACGGTGGAAGGCTTGCTGATCTTATCCCTGCTTCTGTAACTTAAATGAGAAGTGCAGTTGAAATGCTGGGATAGCAAGGTGGTTCTTCTCTGTATGTGGGATACCCCTTGCTTAGCTTTGAGATAAAATTCTTGTGTGCCATGCTACAATTCTCCTCATTGTTTCCTGTTGTGATAATTCCTTGTCCTGGAATTCTCTTCTGGTTTCCTCTGTGCAGTGCACTAAATCTGGAGCCTGTCCCCTCTGGGTTTGTGGATTGTGTAAAGCCCAGCCTGCAAGTCATGTGAAGTCTTTACGAGCACGATGAAGAAGCAGCATAATGTTGGTCCTAGTTCCCAGTGAATGGACACTTACTATTTCTGTTTCCCACAACATCATTCCGTCTGGTGCTTGATAGTTCTTTGCTTTCTGTCTAAGGGGTGGGTTTAGCCAGTCTGTTGAGACCCCTAACAACAGAGCTGACAATCCTTAGATCTTTGAGCAGATGCTTTTCCCAGCTACACATATTCTGTGAAATGAAGGACCTGTGGCTTTGAAGTTTGCCTCCACCTGGAATCATTTGCCGGTTTAACCAAAGATAGCAAATCCCGCTCTGTAAAGCCTATGGGGACTAAATACAGAGAGTCTAAGTCTGTTCACATTTCTTCTGAAAATCTAATGGATGGTAGTCCAGGGACATTACTTGCTGAGTAAAAGCTGTTGGTGATGATGACTGTCCCACCCTGCCTTGATTTTTCAGGTTTCTTCCCTTGGCTAGATCCCCACGTGGATCATGCAGGTAGTACACAGAGAAGCTTCCAGACCTGTCGGGGAGGCAGTGTTGCTGCTTCCAGTGAAATGTCGAGTGTGTGTGCATGTTTAGTGTGTGTGCATGCGTGCATGCTCATTGCTTTTCTTTGCATGTCTGTGGAGCTGTGCAACCGGGGTACAGGATATACTTGTTCAGGGGTCTGGTAAGTGACAGCTGTGGGTGTTGCAAGTAAAATGAAAAAACTACTGTTACTCATGAGTCTGAGTACAGAAGACAGGGACTTCTTCTCTATTTGCCTCCAGTTTTGGAAGAATTAGAGCATTCTTAATCCATGTCCCTTTTATCAGCTACTGGGCCAGTGGGGCATGGCCTGCTCCTTTCTTGGTTCTCCAGGCAATGAACAGTCCAGTGGTTGTAACTCGCCTCATTTTCTCCCTGTAACACTCACAGACTCATGCATGGCTGTGCTTGTGCTTTCCTCAGTTAGACTGAAAGAAAGGAGGTCCAACACAGACAGTGATGGAGTAGAGCTTCCCAAGCAGAGTCTGGGAACTCTCTTCCAAGGAAAACTGCAAAGTCCTCTTGGCTTTAGTTATAGGATGAAGCTGGGTTTTGAATCTCCATCTTCTGGGGGAAAGCTGAACTGCAGAGCTTTTTAGACTGGTGCTTTGTACTGATTAAAGTCTTTGGAATTCATTGATGATGGAAAATAGGTATCTCCCAGTCAGTAGGGTAAGAATCAGTGTCTTACTGGGGTGGCTCTGCGCAGTGACTGATTGTACTACAGACCATCTGCCAGGCACAAAAGATTATCCCGAGAGTCTCAGCTTTGTGTAGGAAATCTAAATACTGAGTACATACTTATACCACCCAGCAGTCCTCACTATCCTTGCTGTGTAGAACAGGAGTCCAGAAAGGGAGTTGCCCTTCCAACAGGGAAACAAAGGGCTCAATGATTCCCTGTTAAAGGAGAGATGGTTCCGAGGCAAGGACACAAAACGATTCCTCAGGCTGAAGATGCCCTGTGATAATTCACTGTTAAGAAGTTCCCTTCTCCTGGCGGCATTTAGCCCCAGTAAGTACTGATGGAACCATACAGCATGCCTGGATGAGCAGTGCAAATAAGTTTCCTTGAAGAATGCTTTCTTGCCTGCTGCTGTCCTGGTTTTGACAGGTACTTTTTTTAACCTGAAAAGGAACTGTAAGATCTTGCAATCTAGCCAAACTTACTGCTTTGTAAACTCCTAAATGCAGGCTGTTGGAGAAATTCTCACTAGTATGCTGAAGAAAGTTCTTCACTTGTAGAAATCCCATGCTCTCAGAGAGCATCAAGGACAGGGTAAAGGATAATATGTTGGCTGATCTCTTTTCTGGCTAGGATAATCCCTGACTCCATCCTGTGACAGTTGTGGGTTTTCTAGCATAAGCATTGCTGGAGACCGCTGCCATGGAGCATTCCGTTCAGAGTTGATGAGAAATTGTCTTTCACAAGTAGCATAGACAAGGCAGTCGGGGTTTTATTCCAGCAAAATGCAGCAAAGTCCCGTTGTCTCGTGTCTGCTGATTAAGTGCCTGGCTTAAAGACTATAATTTAAATAGCTGTTTCCTGTGAGGATTCAAAGTGCCACTGGACTGGAACAGTGCCAGGGACTGCTAGGCCACAAGCTTGGTGGGGGCCAGCAGAGTTCTAGGGCACAGAATCCCCAAGCTGCACATAAGTGCCAATTTAATTAAACTGCTGATCCAAACTCATCAGAGAGTGAGTCTTGAAATCATGGGAAAGGGGAAGGCAGAAAGAGGCTGCCAGAATTTTAATAATAAACTTAATTAAAGTAATGAAGCACCTTTAGCATCTTTCCTCTGTGATTTTTTTAAAGCTCGGTTGAGGATCAGTGGCTCATTAAGTGTGGCACTGAGCAATTTTGATATTGCCCCTTAGAATTATGCTGCTTTCTCACAGATTCTTCCCAACTTATGGACCTGAGGTTATTAAGATCAACATGACAGAAGAAGCACTGGGGTTTTCTGTAGAGATCCAGATACTCTTACAAGACAGCAGCAGACAAGTTGGTTGGAATTTGACCTTAGCGGAATAAAGCGTGGTTGCAGATCTTTTAATGTCATGTGATCTGATGGATTTTTAATTACCTGGAGTGAGGTTTGAGGCTACGCACCACAAAAATGTCTGCTGAGAAACCCTTCTGATCCCAAGGTATTAATTGGCCAAGTCTGTTCCTTTCTAGGTAGGAAGCCAGCGAATTTTCCTAAGCTTTGGTCCTGAACATCCTTTTGAAAGGGGAAAAATTCAACCCACCTCTAAACTTTTCCTCCTCCTATCACAGCAACCTGTTCCACTGTGGAATTCCATAGTGAGGCACTTGCGCAAGCATCAGTGAGAAAACTTCTCACCCATAGCATAGCTTCTATTGCAGTATCACAGCACTAGATTTTCTGTCCAGGGAACCCCAGGAAGACTCTGAACATACATGCGTGCAAAGTTCCACTCTGAGACCGACTTGTGCAGCCTATGCGATATGTGGAACGCTTCAGGTAGTTGCAGAAAAGGCTTTCTATGTGGGACGGAGGGTATGCCAGGGCAGTCTCATCAGACATCGCCTCTTGAAGCACGTGTATGTACTGAGAATGTAATTAAGAAAGAAAAGGAAGAAAGAACAGTTTTCTGGTCTGCCAGTTGGACCTTAAATTTCTCAGCTGAAATGGTCTGAAGGTACAGTGGTGGGAAATTAGAGCCATGAGCCCTTTAGCTAAGGGGAATTCCAAGCCGTGAATTGCTGCTGTGGCCATCTTCTCAAAGCCTGACGTCTGTGTCTTGTTTGCTCTCCTGACAGCTCAGGAATCTTGGACTGATCCCTCTACTGCAAGAGGAGGCCTTCAGAAGAAAAAGGTAAGCTCTGGGCTGGAATATGTGCTGGTTGTCCTTTAGCTAGGGAACTGCATGCAATAGATATGTTCCTTTAAATGCTCATTGTCACACTCAGCTGCTCTCATGTTGACCCATCCAGTTCTACATGATGTGCAATACTAAAACTGCAATCTGAATCATCTCAACTCTTTGCCATCCAAATTTATATATTGTTATCCAAGGTGGCTGTTTTATAACATGGTTATCATCTGTGATGTAGCATTACTCTCTCGTTAATTCCCAGACTGACTATAGTCACCTATTGCTAGAGATACAGATTTAACCTTATCACTGTGCACATGCATCTTTATTTGGATTGGAAGATCATGGTCAATTCACACCTGACAGCTGGGGGCAGCATTTCCCCTCAGCACAGTGAGACCTACAGTGATTTTTCCTGAGAAGCTTGATAAGGGCTGGCATAGCACCATGTTGGCCCTGCTGCTCCCTGATCTGTAGTGATTGCATTGGAGGGCCTGTAAGCTGAGCAGTTTTGCAACAAATGCTCTCAATACCCTGTTTCTGTTACTGCTGCCTGCTTGCAGGTGTGACAAGAAGCTTCTTTGGCACCATTCCCACCCCCAACTCCTCTTCTTTAGCTTGGAAGAGACTTCTCACCCTTTTTCTGGCAGCATAGCTGGGAACCTGCTTCAGGCTGTGCTCACTACAACAGGATTAGCCTCTTGTTAAAGCCATCTCCTTTTGATCTAGCCCTGTCAAAGTGAATCTATCCTGACTCTCTGGCTTAGCAGGGGCGCGATGAAGTGTTTGCAAGAGGATTCTCCCCCCATGTCGTGGGATTTTCCCCAGCACTTGCTCTGCTGGACACTTTACTGCTGCTAATCTCTACATTCAGGACTCGTGCCGTTGCAGAGCCAAGGCGGCTTTCTGAGGACCAGTGCTTTCACGGGCAACGGATCTCTTTGTCTGAACAAATCCAGAGTGGTTTTCTTGCTGTTGCTTTGACTGTTCATCTAGGATGCAAGAGGAAGGGCCCCATGCTCTTGAGGGGGTTTGAAAGAACAGAGATGTGTTACACATCTTGAGAACTAAGCTCTCTGAAAGTTAGAAAGGAAGTTGAATTTGGTTGTGGAGAGAATAACCAGACCTCTTTCCTTGGACTTGTATTTTTGTTTGTTTTCAACACAGATTATTTTTTCCCTCTTTAATCTTTCTCTTATTTTTCTGACAGCTGCCTGAGAAATTTGCTCCTCTAGCTCCCATCACAGCTCCTGTAATGAGCCTGCCCACTGAGCCCCAAGGGATCCATCCTCAGCTCTCCAGGCTGCAAGAATCTGGCCAGTCACCCCCAGGAGCACCCAAGGAAGGCAGCCTGCAGGTATCAAGGGAAAGTGTGATGTCCTCCAGCCACCAGATCCTTGTCAAGTAGAAAAATGTCTTGGCTTTTGAGATGCTTATTTCTTGGCAGCTGCAGGGCTTATGTGCCTGCTTCTCGGCCCTTAGGAAACATTTCTGAGTGCTAGAGGAATTGCTACCAGGGTGGAAAATAACACCTGTCTGTGACTAGAAGGGAGGCGGGCCAGGCAGGCTGTCAGCTTTCCAAAAGGTGGGAATCCACAGAGGCCTGAAACTATACTGTAGTCTGTGCTTCCAGGTATTCTCTGAGGTTGCCAAAGGGTGACATTCTTCATGTTCATAATTTCATGAGGGGAATCTACCTATTCCTGCCTTTTGTGGTTCTGTTTATTCATCTGTTTCTCTCTCTGTCAGTATCACCAGCTACCTGCAGAGAAAGTTGAGAAGAAGGAGCTGCCTCCTGAACACCAGGGTCTGAAGACCACACTTGAAGGGTTGGTGCAACGCTGCTCTGCTGTTGCCACTGATCCAGTAAGTCCTCCCCTCTCTGGTCTTTGGCTTCTTTGTCCTCACTGATGTTTGACTGATGTTTCTGTCTGCCTAAGAGAGGAAGAGGCTTCTTTATGTAACTAGGTCATTTTCCATTTCTCTCCCTTCTTTAGGCCGTGGGCTTGTCCATTTCATGGGATCTGAGATGCATTCTCTAACAGTTATCCACTACCTCTTGTTGCCTCTCTGAAGCAATGGTTCTGTACTCCTAGTTCTTTAAGGAAAGCAGAAGAAATTACCCAGCTAATTTAGCTTCCTTTTCCATGGTTTTGATGCATAGGTCGTTACTGCAGAATCGCTGGCAGTATGAGCTCTCAGAGCTCAGAGGCAAAGGCTAAGATTCACTGAAAGAGAAAGCCATACAAGCATTGTGTTTGAGTCACGGTAACTTCTCCAGCCCATCTCCTAGAAAGTGTTCCCCCTAGGGATGGAAAGACCTATGGTTTGGACATAATAGTCTGAAGCTCTAAGCTGATGTGGAATTTGAGTGGCTGGATTGGTAGAGCAATGCAATATACCTGAGTTCCTAAGCCTGCTAGCCCTGTCCCAGCATTGCCCAGAGCTAGGCATTTCAATCCACAGTGTAATGTACCTTTTGAGTGGGTTATCCAAGGTGGGGCAACCAGATCTTCAGTACTCAGACCCTTCTTGGTCGTTACTTAGAGTAGAAAGAATATTTCCTCCCTTCATCAAGGGGACCAGGGTTTCTGCTTCTAAGCTTCTGTTTAGGTGAACCATGGTGAATGTCCGGTGGGTCAGTTAATGAATATTTCCCCAGCTTTGAAAGTAGTTGCTCTGTCCTGTAGTCTGAAGGCACTGTTAGAAGGGACAAATGTCTAGGCTGTGAGGCAGAAAATGGGACAAATCCAGTCTCCTGTCTTGGTGAGAATACCTGTGTTGTATATGCACACAGCAAGGATGTGGCCAGTTTGTATCTCAGTCTCTGGCTGTAAACTGTCTGGTAGAGGTTGAGATGCCACTGAAATTGCAGGATGCTGAGGGGAGACCTGAACAAGAGCAACCTGATACAGGGAATAGTGTGTTTGAAGCCCTGTCTGAGCTAACAATGTCTGTTTTGCTTCAGAAAACTCGAAGGAAGCTAGAGGATGCATTGCAGCGGCTGGAGACCTTGTATGACAAACTCCGTGAGCAGGCAGTAAGTATATACCTTCATACCCTGTTATTTTTACAGGGAATGTAATTATTAGGCTAGTTTCTTGATTCCCATTTCTGAACTGTGCTGTTCCAGTATTTCCACTGCATACCCTCTTAAGAAAGCAAAGGGATTGCAAAACCTTATAATGCTCATTGAGTCCAGCCAACTTTAGCTATTCTTCCTTAACTTTGGCCCAGAAATAGAGTAAGGATGAGCTGTAAGGGGCTATTTGTGGGGTGGTTTTCCTCCCAGGAAGTGTATACACACACGCGCACTCGTGCATTCTAGGTGGGGAGGAAGATTTGTTAAGGAGTGTTGTGGGGGTGGTTATGAACCTAATGTATCCTTCAGCTAAGAGGATACTGCTGATGCCAATTGCTGGAGGGTTATCAATTAAGGGAAAAACCTTTGTAACATATATCTTTTCTGTGAGTGTCCACTTTATACCTGAATAGAGATGAGATTCTGTGCTAGGTGAACCTTTGATCTTCTCACATACATTGGATATTCATTTAATGTTGAAGTGTCGTTACGTAGGACCTGTGTTAACTATAACTTAACCTAGGTATTGGATTAATGTTTACTATGGGCTAGGAAACTGAGGGATGGAGCGGGCTGTCCCTCTTGTCATCGCCTGGCTTTGTAGGTGCTGCATTTGGTGAGGACCAGGTATAGAGCAGGAGGGAAGGGGTATGGAGGGAGTTGGG
>PPHD01014364.1:0-16746 GCA_002909625.1 Bambusicola thoracicus
CCCGTGAAAATGAAAACCAGATCTTTTAGAGAAGCAGGCACAGCTACCAAAGAGAAGTTCCATTCCACCAACCTGCCTCAGTTGAACTCTGGGCAGTTCTGGTGAAATGGCTACGGGGTCCAGCTTTTAGCAGCAAGCAAACACGTGATTTAATTTAAAAAGACACCCCAAGAGGGGATATTCAGTGTCTGATGAATGAGTGTGCAAGTCAGCATGAGTACTGTGATCTTAGTGCTGAAACACACAAGTTTTCCCAAAAGGGATGAGGTTGTGTTGAATAAGACAACAAAAAACAAAAAGAAAACATTCAAACTCAAACCAGCTACAAACTCCTCTTCTAGAGGACAGCTAGAGGCTTGTTTCTGGAAGTCATGCAAAAACAGTGAAACCTTCAGTGGTGACTTAATTTCACTTTGTCTCTTAATAAGGACATACGTGCAGTAAGTTGCCATCTCTGACACTACTTTCTTTAACTGGTCTAATGCGTTTGTTTTAAGACTGTCTGGTCACGCTTTTGCTCTGCTACAGCCTGCAATAAAAGGGCTATTTCAGAATAGCTGCTGTGGTGAGTGATTACTTTTGCCATTGCCTTCACCTAAAATTTGCAGTTAATGAAACTTTGTGTAAATAACAGCTTGACAGTGATATTTAGAGATTTAGATTTCTTGCTCTTAAAGACCACTGCAACTGATGCTTTCTCTAAAATACCAGCTTTCCTTTAAGTACAAGCTTTGGTTGTACAACAAAAGTTTTGCATTTTGCTCTAAGAATATGACCACAGCTAGATGTCGTTCTTCAACCCTTGGTTTCAAGGCATCCTGCTGCCTCTTCCCCATCTCCTTTCATCTTCCCACTCAGGAGATTACCCCCCTCCCCCCCTTGCTTGTGCTGGCTCAAGTGTCCCACAAAACGGGTCTGTGAATTAAAGCATTTTAATCTTCACAGCGTCACCCCAATAAGTTCAGGGCTCAGATCTAGACCACAACCCAGTGAATGGGTGCAACTGATAGGACAGTAACTCTCTGAGAGGAGGAGGTGTGAACCTCTTAAATCAGACGTGCTGATATCGGTGCAGGAATGTGAAACCACAGCCTAATGAGTAACAGATGCCAGCCTTCAGGCAGTAACGCCAATGGGATGATGGATCAGGTCAGCAGCATTAATACTTAATGAATGTATACGCTTTAAATATTTTCACAATGAAAACTTGCTTTGGTAGGAACTCTGCTGTCCTCAGGTACAATAACGAAAGGATTTGTTTCTCTGTCCACTTTAGGCAGAGGTATTCAAAGTATTCAAATTCTGCAGAGGGATTTGATACTTGGGCACAGAGTTGGCATAGAGCCCTGTGCTTGTCCGCCTACAGAGCAGTTGCAGGTGTCAAAGTTGCTGTAAATAGTCCCAGGACCAGTGTTATCTATCTGTAGGAGGGTTTGGTTGCAATGTGTGAAACCATTATCCCTTACTGTCAGTTGTTAAGGAGTTGGAGCTGCCCCAGCCTATGCGTCTACTTTGGGTATCACATGTTTATCTGCAAACACTAAGGGTCCACGTGACAACAACTGCCCTGGTAACACAAACTATAACTCAGTAGTTTGTCGTTCCCTCTTGCTTTACTCACCCTGGGAAGGAGGACTCATCCCTCCTAAAAGATTTTGTCTGAGGGAGGTTGCAGCTCCTGAGACAAAGGAGGAAACTGCCCCTTCTCCCTGCTGCCTGGTTGTAGCCCTTCAGCAAACCATTATGCTATACAACGTATGCTAATGTAAGTCTTGCAAACTATAGGCAAACAGACTAAATCACTCTGCTGCCTGTTACAGAAATTTACATATGTTCAAACTGCAGCATCATCTACTCCACTTGGAAAATGTGGCAGGATCTAGACCTTACAGAGCTCTTAAAGCAAGGGCTGGGATGCAGTGGAATGAAAAGAGGCTGGAGGCTGACAGGACAGAGGAAAACGAAGGAGCAGAGGAGAGCAGGAAAGAGGTGTGACTGAGAACAGAGGGATTCCAGGAGCGCTAACAGCCCTGCATAACCTTTCCTCAGTATACAGACTTACAACAGTCAGCCTAGGGTAGCAGAGACTTCCAAACAGAAAGGGTAGTGCTTCAGGCCTGAAGATGATCAGGGGACTGGAGCACCTCTCTGAGCAAGAAAGGTTGAGGTAGTTGGACTGGTTGAGCTTGGAACCTCATTGCAGCCTTCCAGTGCTTCAGGGGAGCTTATAAACAGGAGGGAGACTGTCATTCTACACAGTCTGATAGTGACAAGGAGGGATGACTTTAAACTAAAAAAGAGGAGGCTTAGGTTAGGTGTTAGATGTTTACTCAGAGTGGTGAGGCAGCGGAACAGGTTGCCCAGAGAAGCTGTGGATGCCCCATTCCTGCAGGCATCAAGGCCAGGTTGGAAGGAGCTCTGGACAACCTGATCTAGCAGTTGGTCTAATGGTCAGCAACCCTGCCCACGGCAGGGCATTGGAACTTGGTGATGTTTAAGATCTCTTCAACTTAAGCCTTTCTTTGATTCTATGAAAGAGTAATAGATGGAAATCATATTACGCAATGTTTCCCCCCAAATTTGGCAGAGGCCTGGAAAAATAATTTGAAAATAATTTAAATAGTAAAAGCACAAAATCATCAGAGCTATTAGAAATAGATACTTTAAATAAAACAGAAGCTAAGAAAATAATGACTTGTAGGGTGCCAAGTATATTTCCTTGAATAGTCTAGAAAGTAAAGGAAATACTCAGAAATTTATCAAGTCTGTGCGTCTGTTCTCGTGATGGTGATCTGAGTCTTTCCCCTATTCCCCTATGGCACAGCTCATTAACTACATATTTATAGGAAAGGAAAATTTGTGAGTGATTTACTCATGCCATGGAGCAGGAGACTAATGAGTGCTTTTTAATTACTTTTGCTGACACAATTGCAAATATTAGCATTCATGAAACTATCAGGCTTTTCAAGGCAAATGCCAGGTCCTTGATGTTTGTGGCAGAGGCTGGCTGCGTGGCCTGGTAGGGATGTCCCAGGGGTGTCCCAGGCTGGTAGGTCCCTGCTCAGCCCCAGCTAGAAGGCCAGCAGCCTTGTAGACTACGTACAGGTCTCCACCCTAACAAATTTCTGTCCTTTGAGCTTCCTGTCCACGGCAAAGAGGAGCCTGTTGGAGTACCATCAGCTTCATAAATCCAGAGTGGAATTGTGAAATGAAAGGAATTGCAGTGCTGTAAGTGAGGTGATAATAAAGCCTTAAACATGACCTCTGTGAGTTTAGATTAGCTTCTTCCTAAGCATTCTTTGATGGCTTTTTATACCAGGTCACTCTGAACAAGCACAGTCACAGCCCTAGAACTAGAAAGAGTTGGCAGAGTTTAATGAACAGGCACCTCTCTGTTTCTTAGGCCAGATTGTGTGGGTAAGTTAATATAAACTAACATTCACGAATGTTCTCATCCAAAAAATATGTGCTGGTTTATAGCTCATTCCTACCACTAGATCATCCATGTATACAACCTGTGGATGCTCTCTGCTGTGGTCTAGAACAGACTAATGCAGCTTGAAGTCTAAATGGCAGATTTGCATAGCTGACCGCTTATGCCTAACTTCCTAAGGCAAAAACAGCACGCTGTTAAAATAATTGTCTACGACAACACTGAGTTAATCTTTGATGAAATGCAGAGAAGCTTTGGATTTGTTATGAACAAACAAAGCTCTGAAAGGCTATTACTGCTGCAAAACATTTCCTAGCTTAAGCTTAAAATGCTTTTTATCTCAGGCGCAGTATTTCAAATGAACATGAACTAATCATGCTCTTTTTCATTTGGCAAGCATTGGTTCTCCCAACTCCCACACCCTAAGTTCTGTACAAAGCAAAAATGAACATGGCTTCATTGGCAGAGCAGGAACTGTTTATCCAGGCTTTAATAACTGGGGAAATCCTGCATGCCCAGATTTGCCATTTTTTTTAATACATGGCTCACTGTAACCAAATATCTCCCACACAGAACTCCTGAAGGAACAGGCCCAAATGGCAGCCCATGTATTACCAGTGTGCAGAGCCCTTCAAAATGAGCTCTGTTTCTGCACACAGTTGAGATCTTTCCGAGTCAGCAGTGCTGTCGCTTCCAATTGTGTTACCAGACAAGAAATATTTCTAAACTCCTGACCTAAATCTTGGTCTTCCCACACGTGTAGTCCTTGCCTGATCATCTCTAGATTCTCTCTTCATCTCCTATGCTCCCACTAGCTCCAAATCCCAACACGGCAACTTGGAAGTACTTGCAGGATTGCAGCCAAAATGGAGCTCAGTGGCCACAGTAGCTCTTTTAAGTTAGGAACTACCACAGCAGCTACATTAAACCTCCACTGTAACACTACAATGAACCTGGAAGATTTCATACATTCCATGTTTCGGGTCAGATAGGCACATTTCTAAATAGAAAAGGAGAAGGTGGATCTGTTTTCAGATAGGTGGCTGTGTCCAGGGACTACAAGAGGTGAATGGTGGTGCTTAACAATAACAACATTTCTGTCCAGTGGCCTGCAGACCGACAAGACTGTTTTCAAGAGATCTAATAACGGGACAAAAACACTCAGACCCACTGCCTATAAACTTGAATTCAGCACAGTTCCAGATCTCCACTCAGTGTTGGAAAAAAATACTGAAATCCCTTAATGAAGGAGAAGGACAGTAATTAGTCATCGTGGGAAATCACCATGAAGAAAGGGGGAAGCGACAGTAATTCACTGACAGCAGCAAGACTGGCGCCCCTCCCATTATTTAAATGTTGCCTCTGCAATATTTTTGTCTTACAGAGAAGTTGTTACTTTCAACCACTTCCTCGAAGAAGCAGCAGAAAAAGAAGTGAGGGGAAAAGCCAGACTCCAGCACTTCATCGAGAACCTGCTGCAGCGTGTGGATCTGGCAGAAAGGCAGCTAGAGTATTACCAAAATCAGCAGATGGCGTGCAACCACACGGGTGGCAGTGACCACGTGGTAAGCCAGCAGAGTTCCTTCATCAATTGTCACCCAGCACCCAGGGGAAAGTGCTCGGCTTTGAATGTGAGTAGGCTCAGAGGGACGAGCTAATTGCTACTCCAGACAGGTTTGGATTTGTACAACATTTCTTTAGACTTACGTCTATTTATGTGTTAACTGCCACTTCATGTGTTTGTCATGCCACACGTGGAGCGTGTGGTAAGCAGTAAAAGGTGAGTTTCAAACAGTTCTGTACCTCGTTATTGAAACCCGAAAAGTATCACTCACGTGAATTCTGTGTGCTGCTTAGAGCTCTGATGATCTGATGGGTGGTGTGAAAAACAATCTTGAGTTGTAATCTAATGTAACCAGATCTTAGGATAGTGAACAAAGGCAGCAGCCAGATGAGAACTCAGCTCTGTGCCCTTACAGCTGCAGTCAGGTACTGGTATGTTAGGGATGGAAAGAACTGCAATAACTGTAAATGCTGCTGCTACACAAAGCCATGCAAAACAAGGCTGGTGCTTCCTTCCTCCTTACTGATACTGATGCTGAACTGGCTGTTCGTGGGTCCTGGTGGCCATACAGCAGAAAAATTAACCTGGCAGAACAGCTAACCTGACAAAGGATGGGAAAGGGAAAAGTAGTGGCAAGGCACTGCCATGTGAAAACCACGGTGTTGTTGGTGACCAAACATACCCCATTCCTTGCCCTTGCTGTGGTCTCCTGCAGAACCAGCTGTGGGACTTTGACTAATGGGTCAGACTTGAAGCAGTGAACTGGGAATGAGAAGCGGGGTAGGTCTTGCACTGGCTTGGAGTGGCCACATGGGTAGACTTACTGGCCAGAGAACGCTTTCTGAGCTCTTCTCAGGTCTGCAGCAGTGTGGAAAAGGTTGGAGGAACAACATATAGAAGCATAGTTTATCCCATCTTGACTCCACTGAAGCCAGACCTTATTTCCTTTTGAGCAAAGAAAGGAGCAGAGAGGATAAGAGCATCCAGAGATGGGAAAGGGTGAGAAGATAGTAATGAAATATTTGTCAGATTGTTATTTTTTTTCCAGCTTTGGCTACTTGGCTTTGCTGGAAACACTTTCCCTTGCTTCGCATACTGACAGTTTTTTGGAGATCCTGAAGATTTTCAGGAAAGAGGGGGATCCTCGTGGCAGACATGTAAGCCTGCTGGCAATTCGACTTGCTTTCCTGTCAGAGGACTTGTAGGAAGAGTGAGCGGATTCCCTATCAGACTTCACAGACTAGAAACCACTGCTGGCAGAACATTGCTTTTAAGCATAACTGTTTCTGGAAAAGCCCTCATTATTACTACTGAAATTCAGTATTTTCCCTACAATGCATTATATTTATGTGGCAAGTTTTATCCACATGACTTCCACAGTGAATTTCAATTCCAGTGAATACCCCATATTATCTGTGTTAAATAGTCACTCTTCCCCATGGAGGTGAGATGAGAGGCATTTGATCACGCATTGCAAGAAACAGGCACGTAGTGGTGGAAAGCAAAGGGTCCCCTAGCCACTTGAAAGACAAAGACTTACAGGCAAGAACCAAATAAATGTGTATGTGCTGAAACATTGCATAAGACATCTCAGCCTGTATCTGTGAGGATGTTGAGGGGGGCTGTAAAGGTGGACCTCAGTATTAAATCTTCTCCCATACTCTTGATGTGTTTACCGGGATCCCTGGCTCAGCAGTGTTCCCTGGGGAAGGCAGTGATTTTTAAGGCAGCTGACCTGCTTTCTGAGTGACTTCAGCATTCCTTTCAGGTCACCCATCCAAATATTGACCAGCCTGACCTTCACGAGGTAATTACAGAAAAGCACACCATGGGATGGCTCCAGACTCCTCTCCAAGACAGATGACAGCAAAGTCAGGCTGGGCACGAGTCCATCTGCAAAGTGTGGACAATACCAGGGACACAGGGAACATTTGCTTGGCACAGTGACTTCATTAAATGATACTCAAAGGCTCAGTGTAGTGACACTGACGGGAGATCAATACAAAGAAGTCAGGCGGTACCTGGACTGTTTTAGGCTGAGCTGGCATTAAATGCTTCTTTTTCTGAACCCCAGCGAAAGAGTGGCTAGATAAAGAGATACAAAGCTGTCAACCAAACTCTTGTAAGGAACAAAGCCCTGCAAAGTTGTGCCGACGCTGCAGCTATGCTGTCCCTACTTAATATTGAAATTTGGGGTGGGAAGGGCAAGAAACACTTATGTTGTTGCTTTCCAGCCTTGAGTGCTGCTGCAGGAAACCAAGGGCTGGTAGCTGAAGCTTCCTAGCTGCTCATATAAAGGAAATGTTATCGCTGCAAAATTAAGGGCTCCGAGAGAAAATTAGTTTAATACAGCTTATTCGAGCACTGTTCCTTGTTAATTATCTTCAACACAATAATTACTTCTTATTGTTCCATACTATTTAATCTAATGTGAAGCATCTCTGTTCAGCCCACACTTGCTTAGCAGTTTACTGTGATTACCATTACGATAAAAATAGTGGGGAGAAATTCCAACCGCAAAGTTTTAAATACAAAAGAAATTGGAGCAATAATGATCTGTAAAAAGTTTTTTTTTCTGAAGTTTCTTTCATGAATATTCTTCCAGCAGTAACAGGAGGCAGGAATAGAAATGGGATTTTGAAGACTAGATTGCATGTATTTTATCACCACATCTTAGCGACTTGATCATTTAATATTGATACATTTTCTGTTTCTGTTTTCCTTACAGTTTACAGACATTTCATCAAACAAGAAACCCAGATGCCTGTACGTATGTCTTCTTACTCTTTTCTTACCTAAAGATGTAACTTGGTGTGCTTACATTGTTGCTTTTGCATTTCAAGTTGAACCAAAAGCCTGAATCAGGCTGGGTTTGATCAGGTTCTGTACCTGAGGGCGGTCCATCATTATGTGATGTAATAGAAGAATAACAAATTATTGCTAAATCAAAATAAAACGAAATATTTTTAAAGAAAAAAAGAATAATGTAAAATAAATGACTTTCCCATTGGACTCTACTAGCCTATTGCAACACTACAGTTCTGGAATCTGTTTGGTAAACACAGACCAAGCTTCAGCTGAAAATATCTTTAACATTCTGTAGGTAGGAGAGAGACAGTTGTCATTTCCTAACTGACAGTAACACTGTCAACTTGAAAATCACATGTAAACAGGCAAGTGTCCTCAGAAAATATGGGTGCTAACAACATCTCAGGTTACTCAAGCAGCTGTTCTGGGAGCAGCATAACTAATCTGGGCTGTTTTCCTAAGGTACGGGTGACACTGTATGTTCTTTTCAGGCCTGTAGATTCTATAATATGATTGTAGTCAAGGAAGACAGAAACGTAATAAAACCAGTTAAGTTACTGATTTGGTGAGATGAGTCCTTCCACTTGAGAAGTCTCTGGTCTAAATGTAGCGCATTTCAGTAAAATCCATTAATTGCTGACAAATAGTGGGAGTTCAGAGGCGCGTATGAAACTGTTCAGAGGTTTCTGTTTAGCTACTGATATAGCTCTCCTTTTAAAAGGCACTGGCAAAATCAGCATTCAGTGGTAGCCCCTTTATTTTGAATGATCAGATTAAAAATATCTTAACTTGTCCCATGGAGCATAGAGAAGATGCTCAGAGGGGTAGGGGAGTTTTATTTTGCTCTGCCCATTCTGTGGATGAAGGCAAGTTCTGATTTTTCAAAGAGCGGCCTTGAAGTGAGGCCAGATTTGAAGGAAAAAGACACATGAAGAAGAACAAACTTTGTTGGTACCACATTTGTGTTTGAAACAGAGGGTCCCTGTGCAATTATGTGAAAAGGAGGGGAAGAGGCACAACCAGAACAGTGTTAGGTTGGACAGTACAGTATCGGTATCTGTTACTGCAAATCAGATACACCAGGAGAATGGCACGGGGAGAACAAAGAGTGAGGTTGTATGTACATCCTTATGGGAGAGGCTGTCGCTGTGGCACTCACAAGCTGCAGCTTTTTCTAGAACTGGCTTTGTCAGTGTGCAATATTGCTTAATTCCCAGAACAATTAATACCAGATAGGTGGTTTCCAGACATGGCAAACTAACGTAAATAGCCTTGTGGGAACTCTTAAGAAGCAGCACATCTGCTCTTCTTGTTGATCGTAGCAGCTGGTGCCTACATCCATAGTAGTGCTGTTACACTACATGTACCTGTTGTAAAACATTTTGAGATGATGTTAAGAAGGACTGTAATGTTCTTAGTTGAAGATAAAAGCACAGAGCAGAGGGCATGGCCTAGCTTGCACAGCACCACACGTTGAACTGCCTGAGCTCATCAATTTCATCATTTCCTACTGGGCCTGAACCACCACAGAGAGAATAAAGAATTCTGCTTGCTTTGGCTTATAAAACTTTGTACCCATCTTCACACCAATTTCTTTATTCGCCTTTCCTCTTCTCCCCTTTCATATTGCAGCCTACAGGAAATCTAAAGATTCAGAGCTGGGTGGCCAGCAAAGAGGAAATTGAGTTTCCTGAGCTACAGAGGTATCCTGGGGCTTGGACCAGGCAGTGCTCAGATCCCGCTAGCAGACCCCACAGTTCTAGGACCTGCTTTCTGCTGTCATTGGAGTGGCCTTCCAAAGACTGCAGGGACATTTGTTCTTTGTAGAGGGTTTCTTTGAGTGTTAACGTCCTTTTAGTTAAAGAGGATGTAGACCTGAGCAAGGTGACAATGCTCCAGTATCAGCAGAATCATATCCTGAATGCTAGTCTAGATGAAGATACATGAGGGGTCCACTGGTAACATGTAGGAGCTCTTGTAGTGAGAGATGCTTTTGAGTATTGAGAAATGTAATTCATACTGCAATTGTTTTTAACTTTCAGTCTGGCCCTGTAAAACAAGGCTGTGTTCTGCCTTCAAAATGTTACGGGTTTGGGAAATTCTGGACACCTTTCACATTGAAAGATTGAGTAATAATTATTGTTAATCATTATTATTAATTTCAGGAGCCGAGGAAGTCAACACACTTCATATAACATCCCTGACACAAAGCCTCATTCCTTTCAAAAAGGAAGAGGCTTGCTGAAAAAAGCAAAGGAAGAGAAAAGCAGCTTGCAGCCAGTCAGATGCTTCTACGAACCTGTTGACTGCCCAAGAGAAATATGGAGAGCACAGAAGAAGGGTGAACCAGTCTGCTCTGCCCGGAAATTGAGCGCAAAGACCAAGATGGGTAAAAAGACCAAACAGCTATAGGAGCAGCTAAAGATACACGGTAACACAGGAGCTTGGCTTCAGAAGAACAAATATTGAATGAAGTTAATCATCCCACTTTTTCCTATCCATCTGGCCACACCGAACATATCAAATATAATATAAGGGAATATATACAATATGGCATCTTTCTATTATTTAGTAACGCCATTCCCTCTTTGGGCACTAAAAGAGAAGGGACATTTTATTCAGTTTACACGGAGGGTTTTCTATCTATTTATTTATTTATAGAGCTTATTTTAAATGACTGCAGTTATCTTGCGGGGCAATACTGTGGCTGTATGTTTAATTATTTTAGTGGCAGCATGTGGCTTGGTAATTTATTTTCCATCTATGCTGTTGCTGAAGTTCAGAAGAATCCATTTAATCGGCACCCAAATAATTACTCTTCCAGCTTAGGCAGGTACAAGGTCAATGATTAACTGCTACCTGTGCAGGCATACTTAGATGCAAAAAGCTTACCTGAGCTGCTTGGAGGCTGTTAATAGCAGCAGATTGCTACCCTGCCTGTTGGGCGCTTCTCTAGACCTGGCAGTGCAGCCCTCACCCGCACAGTGCGCGCTGAGCCCGGGCAGCAGCTGGCAGCAAGCAGCAGCAGCTGGAAGGCAGCGAGTGACAGAGCGGAGCAGCACACTGCATTGCATGGCACCCTGCGTGAGGCTATGCCTGGTGTGGGGCACAAGGGGGATGTGGAGCAGCTGTGATCCTAACTGAAACCCTTCAGATCTTTATGAAGAATCCTTCCAAGGATAATAGATTCTGGAATTTCAACTGCAAACCCAAGGATGAGGAAGACTGCAGGATGGGAATATCTGTGTTTACAGTGGATTGTGCCAATTAAAAGGATCCTTATTCATCAGAGTATATATCAAGATGATTTTTCCATGTGTACAGCTTTTTGGTAACATGAATCTTCATACCGTGTTTACAAATAGGAGCATCCTGTCCATGTTACCGATGGGATTTGTTTTCTCAAGAAAAAGAATAGGTGGGACGAGTCTGCGTAATTTATTTTTAAATGCTCATACCACAGATGTGAACTGTTTTTGTGGAAGGTGATTTTTACAGTACGCGTCTACAGATTTGTGAAAAATGTTTCTCATTTTTATAACTGACTGTAGGCAGAAATGAGTCTTAAAAGACAGCGCGTCGCTATGATTACTGCTGCAATAAGCACCTGAGCTGCAATATTTTTAGAGCAGATGACCCATCTGTTAGCTCAGATCAGGTAACTACAGATGTCATACATCTGTCAGTGCACGGAGCTCCCAGAAAGTAGCAGAGTGAAGAAAGAGTATTATTCCTCACTTCTATTTTAAATGGTGTTTGTGGAACAATCAGACATACGTTTAAAGATTCTCAACGCTGTTTTGATAGAAAGTCACAGTGTGAAACAAATCCAGGTATTTAGTTTGCAATGACGCTTTAATATTTAACTCTGTCACGAGGCCGCGCTTGGCCTTACACTAATCATTGTGGTGAAGAGGATTTGTCAGTTGTGTTGCATGGGTTTTGGTCAGGTCGTGTGTAATGACAACATTCTTAGGCAAACCACATCATAGAAACTACCTTTGATTTTTTCTGCTCCCACCTCCTACAGACATGAAAACAGCCCTTTTTTGAGGATAATGGAAGTGATCTTTGGAAGGTAAATACGTTACTCCATTCCTTAATTCACTTGGCACTGAAAGTATTATTTTTACATGCCTACCTACTCTGTTTGTCACCAAAGTTAAGTGCAACTACTAGTTCACTGATCAGATATTTATTTTATTATTTATTGCGCCAAAATCTTGACTGTAAGTTGTCCTTTTTTGAGGGGAAGAGAAAAAAGAGAGTAAAAGAAGTTGCATGTTCTTAAACTTTTCAAATCCTAATTTATAGTTACTTGCTGAACAGATGCTGGGTTAGTTAATTGAAGAAAAATTGGATTGCACTGTAACCCCAGATAAAAGTTTTTAGAATATAAACATTCTAATAATAAAGTTATATTTCTCAGTTACGGTGCTGTTTAACTTTGTGAAAATACAATGTTTTTACAAAAGCCTCTCCAATAGCAGAGAAAAGACAGCAAAGAATAGTCCCCTTTGGACTTGGGCCTACTCCCTACTCCCTCACACAAAGGGAGATGGAGCAGGAGCTGGATGCCCAGTTCCCAGACATTTTTACAACACCTTGTCTATAACTAAAGCTACCTGAGAGCAGCATGTGTGCAGGCTGGGCCCTTACAGGGCTTAAAACAAAATGTTCTGACACATGTAACGTTATCAGCCAGGAAAACAAGAGACTAATTGAATCCCAGACCTCTAACGAGAGCTCTTCATGCACAAACCACAGTGATTCTGAGATGCTCCTGCCAAGCAAAGAGAGTGCGTTTTTGAAGCACTTGATTGTATCTGTCCCCTCTCCCCCCATCTCAGCAGTAAAAACAGCCTTCTCCTGCCACAGCAGATCTAAAGACATTGGTTTTGTTTTCAAGAGTTACTGGAAATATTCAGCTAGATATTTGTACTCAGCGGGATGGCCACCAATTAGAGCAGTTACCAAGCCAAACAAATTAGCACTTGTATCATCTCTAATAATCTCTTCCAATGCCACCAGCTCTTTCAGTCTCCTTGAGCGAAGTCCCACTATTCTCTCTCTTTATTCTGCGTCACCGAATAGTTGCCTCTATTTGTTCTTACATCAGGCTAATGCTGATTATTTCCATACATCCTGTCTGAAGTGGTTGGAGTGGACTATTTTAGTGCTTTCTGCAGCAGGCATGGGCATTTATTATTTTATTTTTATTTTTTTTAGAAAAAAATAATCCCAGAAGTGATTTTATGACATGAAACATGCAACAAACTCTTATAAATAGATCCTGTTATGACATGAACAAAATGTCCTTTCCCATTTTGCTGCTAATGCCAACCCCTAGCCAGCCACGTTTTGTAGCCTGGTCCCTTGCATTAACAGCTGAGCGTCTCTCCAAGGAGACACAAGCAGCCCAGGGTCTGCCCTTCTCCCCTATGAGAAGTGTTGTGCAGGCACCTGTTGGGCAGAAGCACGCGCCAGCCTCAGTGCTGCCTGCAGCCAGGCTGCCCAGTGGCATCTGAGCCAAGCCACGCGGGGCCACCCCCAGCCAGGGGCCCTGTGCAGGGACCAGCCTGGGGCACAAGAACCCAAATAACCCATAGCTTAAAGGACCTGTACCCACTTCTGCACAAAGCAGCTCCTCAATATACTTATGCCTGCCCACATACCTCCTCACTTCCCAAGGCTGCTCAGGCTCCTACCAGCACTGCAAACGGTCTGGGACAATGAGAGGCGCAGGGGAATGCTGAAAAACTCTGCTGCATGCAGCATGTTCTGAAAACGGGTTTTAAAGGCACTGAGGTTCTTCCTCAAAGGGCAGTGTTGGGGGTGGTACTCCTGTCCCTCACCCGTCCTGCAGCCAAGGAAGTGTTTCGGCTGTGCTGGGAGCCAAGGGACCCACGGGAGGGGCAGGGGCAGTCAGGTCCATCCGCAAAGCACTGTGCCGATGCACTCCTACAGGCTTCACGTGTTGGCAAATAATTAAAATCACCATCCCAGTTATAATGAAGGAGCTGTAACTCCTTTGTCAGTTCATTTAATTGCCATGGTGACCACACAAGCACTAAGAACAGGTTTTATCGCAGCCTTGCCCTATTTAAAGAGAATTTTGTCGGAAGCCATCACCTGCGTTTCACCAGAGCTGTCTCTCTACAGAGGGCAGCTGAGGGCAGTGGGCAGAAGGCAAAGCCAGGCCCCAGAGGGGTGGGCAGAGCAGTGGCTGAAGGACAGGCAGGAGTTCATGTTTCCAGAACCGTAGGTGGGGACAATGAAGAGGAAGACACAACTGGCGCAGTCAAAACAGATTAACGCGGCACGTGCTAAAGGCGCAGGGCGCTCGTACAGGCTCTGCTCCCTTCTGTTCTTTCACTGGGCTTCAGCAGCTTCACTGCTTTGGTTAACAAGGAATTCAAGCTGTCCGCCCTGTCCCATCCACGTGGCATTCCCACCCCTGGTTTTCCAGGGTGCATCAGGAAAGCGCTTACAAGAATGGGGTTATTTTTTATTTTACAGACCTAAAATGTTCCTTTTGTCACAAGTAGATGAAAACCTACATTATGGATACACATCTTCCTAGATTTCATGTCTGGGATTGTATTGCACGTGAACCAGGGTGGTGTAGAAAGCCCATCCTCCTTCTGGGCAAAAGCTGACACCTTCCCATTTATCTGTGTGAGCAGTCGAGGTGCCTGAGAGGCACCTGTGGGGTACAGCTGCCAGGAGGGACCGTCCCATTGTCGTACAGGCCGGTGTGAGTTCAGAGTCAGCCCAGCACGTGAGCTTAGGCTGAAAATCCTTCTTTCGGGGGAAAAAACTTGAACAGGCCGGCGAATGGAGGGGGAGCCCCGCGGCCGCTAGGTGGCGATGACTGACAACGAATCGGCGCCGCACGCCGTCCCGGGCTCTGCCCCGCGCTGGGTTCGCTCGCTCCGCTCCGGCTGGGTGCCGGGTAACGGACGGCCTTAGCGAAGAGATGTGGGTGTCGTTTAATTGAGAAAGCTAGAGGTGTTTATTGAAGAGGAGACCAACGAGCGAAGTGCTACTAGTGGCCACATGCAGTGAAAGCAGCATCGGCTGTGCCAGTCTCACCACCACGCAAACAGAAATAATCCACGTTTCTTCTGTGGGGAAAGCCAGCCTTGTACACTGCCCATTGGCCGCTGGCAAAAAGCAGCATTCTGCACTCGGACAGCCAAAGGCTGAGGCAGAGCGTGTTGGTGATGCACCAGGATTTTAAGGCAGTGGGAGAAATCACTCTCCCCCAGGCACGCCACCTCAGCAGCACTGGGCGCTGGGACGAACTCCTCGGGCTGTGGGTACCCACACGCTGCCCTGCACCCTCTCCCTGTCCCCTTGTGTGCCCGCAGCTCCTGTCCCCCCTGTCGAGCGCCTCACCTGCTTCTTCCTGACCCCAATTAAGAGACTTTATTCTTATTATAGAAATTAAGTCTGCTTGGAACAAAATGGCAATTTTCTGTTATAAAACGATGACTTTCTGAAAGACATAAGAGGACTAATGCACTCAGCGACAGCTAACGACTACATGCCAAATGGCCCTTTGCTTTTAGCACGCACCCACCTGCTCCTTCATGGCCCGGCGTGCGTGCCCATCTGTGCTGAGGAGTGCACTGGCCGGCAAGGAGATGTCTCTGGTACAGAGCTGCAGGGATGTGCCCCAGGGTGCCAGACTGCCACAGGGAACAAAGGCATGGGCAAAAGGATGGCAGCTGCAGGAGGGGATCTCCTTGTGGCTCCCCCCTAGAGGCTGCTGCACTGCTCACCTCGATGCAAAACAATTCAAGCTATGGTGACTTGCACCCAAGCAAGAGACACAGGAATCTGTGGACATGTTACATCCATCACTCTGATGTTTACCAGTGCAATACACATATGGTCTTGATGAACAGCTCTTGCTGCCCTAAGATAGCTTCAGGAAGCTTTTAAGGTTGCAAATATGTATTTAAAAGGTGGTGATTTTTCTCCCAGACCACGCTAGATGTCCTAACTATATTCCAGTCCAGCTGACAGAGCCCCACTCCCATGTGGGCAGTGACTCCCCCTCTCCTGAGTGGTTCCCCACCCCACCAAGCAGCACTCAGGAGCTGGCAGCATGGGAGAATGCCCTGTGGTAACGTGAGCACGCACCCACAGATCTGCCTCTCACAGGGCAACCCGCAGGCAGAACTTTGTTTCTAGGAAGCAGTGGTCAATTCAGATAAGAAATCAGTACAAATCCAGTACTGAAACAAACTACCAGCTCTGAATAGCTGACCCACTTTGTACATAATCTCAGTACAAAATCTTGACTATGAAATTTGAGGCAGGTTGGTTCCAGCTGGTCAACCTGGAAATGAAGAACACGTTCACGTGGGGCTTAGAGCAAAGGTTTCTTCCAGATTTACCTTCAGGCCAGACCGCCTTGGTTCTGACAGTGATACAGTGACTACAGTCTTCTGCAAGCATCCTGTTTAGATTATCTGCAGTTCGGTTTGCCATGGAAGTACATGCTGTTGACAGACACAGCTCAAACCCAGCTTCTGAGCACCATGCTACGAGTGTGGTCAGTGCCACTTCCTTCTGGTGGTACACCAAAAACAGCATCGCAGAGCTCTGCTGTGAGCCCTTCCCACCTGTACGGGTATGTATGGGGTAGTGTGCAGCTCCTGAAAATGGCATTGAGAAAGGCAGGCATACCATGCCAGCATACACACATCTTGTAGCTAAAACCCCGCAGTATTTCTTATCCAATCAACCCACAGAATCTCTGAGCTCCAAGTCAAACCGTGCTACCCAGCGAGTGTGCGCAGCAGTTACACACCAGTGTGGGTTGTCCCACTTGTGCAAGGAGCTGCAGCAAACATGGCTGTTTGCTACCGAGATGTGCTCCTTGTAGCATTTGCCAACGGAGCCAGCCTTTACCCCTCTCACATCCAGC
>PPHD01014365.1:0-12748 GCA_002909625.1 Bambusicola thoracicus
GTTACGGGAGAATCTGCTCTGAAAAAAGTCTGCCCCTTTGTCAGCCCGCAGCCGCCCTAACAATGGTGTCAGCCACTGGCACAGCTGAATGGGAGCTGAACGTGGGTTGGTTGGCACTGGTGACAAAGGACAAACCGCGTCGAGCAGCGGCTCAGAAGCAGTTTGCTTTGCTGGAGCAGCCCTCACCTCCTTTTGATCATGTCGAGCCTGCAGAAAGCCCACTTTGGATGGGAACCCCACATTACGGAGAGCTCCTCCACACACTGTCAGCAATGGATAACCATCACCGTGTGCACAGCTCAAGGGACAGATGGATGTGATGGGACAGATGGATGTGATGGGACAGACGGATGTGATGGCACAGCTGTAACACACTGCTTTTGTACAGAGGGTGATGGTTCCTCAGAAGGACGATGGGTTAAGTGTGCGCCACCACCCCTGCACTTCCAAATCCCACTTTGGGTCCTTCTTTTTCCTTGATTCTTCTTTGGGTTCCTCTTTCTTCTCTTCTGACACATTGAATCTCTTTGGTTTTTGGTTTCTGTTTGTTTGGTTTTTGTTGTCTTAAATGGATGGCATCAAGAAATGTACAAAACGCCCACCTCCACCCCCACACAACTGACTGACGATGGGTATTTGCACAGCGCCGCCTTCCATCCACCCAACGAACCCAAATCACCAAATCACCCGACCCACCAAACAGCCCTCAGCTGCTTCCCACCAAACCCACAAAAACCCAACCTCGCTGCTCCCACCTTTCAGCTGACGTCCCGAAATGCCCACGGGGAGCAGCAGTACAACGCTGAATGCAGGTGATAAGGAAAGCTGTCACCTTCCTGAAGGCACTGCTGTGCCATGCTCAAGGACAGGGTGACCAGCATGGATGGGAAGCACAGCGCTGACCTGACACCCCTCTAATGAGCTGCTGTTTGCTCAATAGATTTGCAGTGCCAAGGCAACTGGCTGTAGAGCATGCCCGTTTAAGAAGCCAGAGATAAAGACAATTAATCCAGAGTGCACTAATGATTGAAATAGGCTGACGGGTCTCAGCGTGCAACAGGAAATATAAAATTATCCTTAGGCAAGTGATTTTCTGCTGGAATTCCGCAGGGATTGCTTTTACTGCTCCTTTAACACTGCTAAAACCTCACCACGGCGGTACCGAGGATGGCTGCAACCACATGCAGGGAGGATCCTCAACAGGAGCCCGCCGTCCCCCAAGGAAGCTGCCCCACATCACAGCTGTAGGGCTGCTCCAAGTCCCCTTGGAGGGTCCCACAGCCATTGGGTTTCCCAAAGACCTCCCTGCTGGATCCAGGGAAACCCGACGGTGCCCCACAGTGACTGCTAATCCTATTTCATGAGGAATTCCCAAAGCGCCTCTCGAGCAATGGGTCAGCTCATCCCATTCACCAATGGGATTTTTCCACATTTAGGAAATTGAAACTGAGTGAAAACATGAATTTTCTCATTTCTCTTTTGATTTGCAGGTGTTGCTTTGGTGAGGCACAGCGTGGCAGCTGGGTATTTGGGAAATTAAACGGGAGCTGCTCCTGTACACTACTGTTAAACCCATAACCTCTATCAGATATCAGAGAAAAAGCGGCCTTTAGGAACCTAACAGAACCTAAACTCACTCTCACCACCTTTCCACCATGGCTCTGTATGAACGTTTACCCACAAAGACTCCTCTGAATGGGCCATAATTGGAACGTGATACTGGGAAACACAAGAACCAGCGCTGCACGTGACGCTGATCAGCATCAATCCTCACACAGATCTGCTCTACAGGAGCAAGAGATCAACCCTGTGGGTCCGTCCACTGCTCACACCACGAGGGTTAATTTTGCACCTCCAATGCAGTGAGTGCTGTGCAGCTTTGGGGCACTTCCAAACTCTCTGCAAGAAACAACGGCGCTTTTTGCTTGTTCAGCTGCACCTCCCTGGAGCTCCACGCACAGCAACCACTTCAGGGCTCTGTCCACCACCACTAAAGCAGATTTTGCACGGTGATCTGCAGGGAAACAGGTGCCATTTTACAGCTCCAGCACTAAATCATCTACTGACACCGGGGGTGGGGAAAACAACTGGAGAAAGGAAGAGCTGCGTGTTAGTTTTAGGCGTTAAGAGCTTGACCTTGAAGTGTCGTTTGAGATGACACACTTAAAATGCACGTTCAGTGGTATTTGTCCCCAGATATCCACGCCCTAATGAACACATATAGGGAAAGAAGGGGTAAACAAAGCGTGGTCTCAGAAACACAAAGGATAAATGCTCCGGTACGCCAGTAATAGTGAAGGAACCCAGGTAAAGCTCAAGGGTGACACCAACGTGAATTCATGGGAAGATGTGGATCTGGCTAAAGTGAGTTTGCAGCACTGACCTCTTGAAGTGGCTGGCCAGGACGCCCACCAGCTCTCCAATCCTGCTGTCATTGGACGGCTCCTTGCTGAAGAGGCAGACGATGAGATCCTTGTTGTCCTTCGTGTGGAAGACCACCAGCTGGTCCTTCCCATTGGAGACGCTCAACCCGACCAACTGCGAAGAGAAAGCGAGGACAACGTCCAACACATCGGGGTAATTCACTACTGCCACATCAGCTCCCTCCTCTCCAGTACGCCCTGCTGCCTCTCCATGTCTGCCTCTACCACCGTGAGCAGTGCCGATGGAATGGCTCTCCATGCTCCCCCCAGCTGAAGGAAAGAAAGGTAAAACAACGGGTTGTGGGCTGTTTTGTTCTGTAGGGACAGAAAACATGAGGATTGAAATAAAATTAAAAATAAAGAGAAACCAAGAGGCAAGCACATGAATAAACTGGTCCAAGAAAAAGGAGAAGAGAGAGGAAGGAGGGAGGGAGGAAGGAGGAAAACACGATGAACACAAAGCTGTTAGAGCAGATGCTCTCTGCGCACCCAACGATGACACAACTCCTCTGAGCTGTCCAAATCCAGGCAGAAGGAAACCACGTTCTCCCATAAGCAAGAGGCACTGGGACACCATGTTTGGAACTCAAACTCTCATTATCCCCATTCTGAAGAAGAAAAAAGCCCTCCGTGCACCCCCACTGCCTGCACTGGAAAGCAGCTGAGCACAACCCGACCTGGAGACCCCCTGCTCCCAGCTGCACATACCCGACACAGGTGGGGTTTATTCTTTACCACTGACACTATTTTGAGGCTGTGAAATACTTCCACGAAGCTGCACTCCATGCACAGACACTGGCAGCTGTTGGGCTTTACGGTGTCCCTTACCATTCATTTGCATGCTTAAATAACATCTCGGGGGCACAACGGCACCACGGGGACCTCAGCCACCGTGGCTGCGCTGCGTGCAGAGAGGAGCCACGAACAACTGAAGTCTCTGCATCTGAAAAGCCAACTGGAGCATTAATTATTCACCAGAGCTTTGTCAGAAGTCCAAGAGCCCATCCAAACCATCCTATTTCACCCCCTCCCCCTCAAAAAGACTGAGCAAATAAAAACAATACAAACGAGATCATTTTAGGGAAGGTGCCTAACTGGGCATTTGCAAACACTAATATTAGCTCTGCCTGGAGAGCTGAAACATCCCCAGCAGCTGCAGAGCTCCATTTACGACACGCAGCATTGCAGTCTGAGATCCTTCCTGCTCCTCATCACCTTCAACTCCCTTAATACCCACAACAAGAGGATGCAGAACGTGAAATGCAGTCGGTATAACAAGGAGGGCTGCACTGAAACCACAGCTGAAGGAGATGGGGAACGCAGCGCGATCCCTTCCGCTGACAACAAGTGATGGGAGCAGCAGACATCAGCTGATGTCTCCGATGAGATTTCCATGGAAACAGCAGCCCTGAGCAGTGCCACGCTGACAGGGTGCTTCAGAAACACTGACAGCAAAAGCACAGCTCTCTCACACTGCACTCACCCTGCATTCACCCTGCCATGCTGGAAGGGCAGCCCGCCTTCCCAATGGACACGCACCTCTCTGGTAGAACCTATCTGCACACCGACGTATATTAACACTGCTGCAATTATTACCCATTTGCTTTTCCTGTTGGTTCACACAATCATTCTTTCCCAGTGGGGGCAGCACTGTTGGCTGCAGATCAGTGGGATCGGTGCGTGCACCACGATGCCATCCCAGCGTGCACAGATTTCCTCCTGTTTCCATGGTGCAGCAGCAGAAGGCAAAAGGCTTTGGCCAGCAGAGCAGAGATGCATGGCTCCAGCATTTCCCTTGCTGGAATATGACCCTGACACCTGTGTGGGCCCTTTGGAGCCATTTCCCCTACAAAGCACTATGGCAATAGCTCAGCTCGTGTCCATTGTTCAGTCCAGGAGCCCAGAGGGAACCATTGCAGAGCCATGAATAAAGCTGATTCCTATCTATGGAAATGTCAGCGTGTGATGCACAAAATCCCACCTGGTGGGTCTGAGCTCACCTTGATCCTCTGAAAAAATCCCTCCACCTTTAAGGAGCCTGCTGTGCTTTTAAGGGTTTGTTAGCACAAACAAGAGTCAGTCACCGAGATGGCTAAATGCAGCCTGCTGACATCTTCGCTCGGCACAATTAAGAGATAATGTCAGTACAGCACAACTCAGCTCAGGAGGTGACCTGCAGTGGCAGCAATGTCTTTGCAAAACAAGAGGAACTGTCATGGTGGCACCGCTTTGCTGCATCACACATCCAAGGATGGAGGGGAGCGCACCGGCAGTCAGCCCACATTGCGTTGGGTTCAGGTGGATGACCAGCAAGGACACTGCGAAGGGACCCATCAACCCAACGTTTGGATGCCATCTCAGCTAATCACTCCCTCCCACATTTGCAGATGAGGTTATACCGCTCCTCTAAGCCCATTTTTTAGCACTATGAGACCGGGGGGGTTTATTATTCCTTCGAATGCAAACGTCACAACCGATTTGTGTAGGACATCTGCAAGCAGTGCAGCCAGGTTCTGTGGGGTGGAGATAATCACAGCGGCATTACCTCGGGCTGACGGAAACAAACAGGTTGAATCCACGCTCTAAGAGGAGCTTTTCTCCCTTCCCCCCTTCCTCCCAGTGATAATCTGCTGCTCTGTGACTGGCAGCTAAATGCTGCTTACATTAAACATGAGCAAATATATATAAATCAATTCAGACAACGTTCGGGATCAAACAAACCCCCAGAGACAGAGAAATCGTGTCGAGCTGCTGTGAAATGCCAGGCTCTGATGGGGCCAAGCTCCTGCAGCACAAATAAACAACAAAATAGCAGGAGGAAGAGAAGAAGGTGCCTTCTTCCAATGGCCTGTTCCATTCTATGGATAGGAACGTGGGGCTGCAGTAGGCGCTCTGCCCGTGACTGTGAGATTGTAACTTACGTTATAGAGGGGGATGGTCTTCATCACTTTGTACTGCTTCATAGGGTCCATCTTGTAGAGGTGTCGGTCGGTAATGAAGATGGCTCTGTCCTCCACCTTACTGAAGCGGTTGACCTGTAAAGAAGCACCTTTCAGCCACGGGCAGAGTACCAACTCGGCAGCAGCAAACACATAAAATTCACCCAGGTGTTGAACAGGTTGACTTGGAGGACTGAAAGGAGGTGGTCAAACCCATCACCCCCTTTTATACACGGGGAAATGGGCACTGTGAGAGCAGCAACACCGCCAGACCCAGCAGGGCTGGGACAAGCAAGGCCTACATTCAACAAAGGATTAATTACAACTCTAACTGTATCGTTCCTTTTAATTCCAGGTATTCTGCCGTTCTGAATTTGCGTTTATTTTTGGCTACCCATCAACAGCAACAGCATCTCTCCAGTACCCAACAAATTAATTCACCAGAAGTGCTGCCAAATGCCACATCAGCACCTCTGGAAAATTACTGCAAAGAATATGAACTGTTTGTTAAGAACGCACTCATTCATAAGGCTACAAGATACAAAACAGTGTGCCTTCACAGCATCCCATGTGGGGAGAATCCAGGAATGCTGGAGGTAGTGAACTCGGTTCCACACCTCATGGTATTAATTAATAAATTAATAACAAAACAATATTCTCCTGAGAGCAGTGATCATGCCTGGGATCATGCCTCTGAGGGCCCTTCCAACTCAACCCATTCTAAGATTCTTTATTCATATACTCTTTTTACGCAGATCATTTGAACTGGGGGTTGTAAACAGATGACCTTTAGGGTCTCTTCCCTTCCAACCCAATCCTACTCAACCCAACTCAACACACCTCAACCATTCCATGGTTCTACAGCCCTTAAGATCCCTTCCAACCCAACCCTACTCAACCCAAACTAACAGTTCCATGGTTCTATGATCTTCAAGGTCCCTTCCAACCCAACCATGCCATGATTCCACAGTTCTATGACCTTTAAGATCCTTTCTAATCCCAACATGCCGTGAGTCCGTGGTTCTACATTCCTTAAGGTCTCTTCCAATCTAAGCCATCCCATGATACTATGAAATCCCCCCATCCCGCTCTCTTCCAGGCTGTTGGTCACACTAGGCTCTGCCAATAGGGTTTCATAGAGGAAACACGTCTCTCTCTCTAGCATTACAATTAATTAATCAAGGAAACATTACACAAAAGAAGAATATTTGATGTAACCTAAACTCTTCAAGAGGCTGGGTGCAAAACAGACATCAGGTAAAGTCTCTGCAAAAGCAAAAGAGAAAGCAAGGCAGGAAATAGAAAGTATTTTTCACCAGGGTGGAAGCAGAGTTACTGGTCTCTGGGCTGTCACACGCCATGGTTTGGGGTGCAGCCTACAGGACAGCAGGCTGCATGGTCTGTTGTTGAAGACACGGCTTCCTTAGGTGGCGATCCACCTCATACAGACACCAGATCACAGAATCATAAAGGTTGGAAAAGACCACTGAGATGGTCTTGTCCAATCCCAGCTCATCCCCACCATGTCCACTCTTGGAATCACAGAACGTTATGGTTGGAAAACACCTCTGAGACTCCCAAGTGCAACTCGAAGCAACCCCCCCCATGTCCAATGACCACATCCCTCAGTGCCACATATCCACAGTCCCTGAACACCCCCAGGGATGGTAACACAGCCTGTTGCAGTGCCCGGCCATATGGTCAAGCTTCAGGTGGCTCACGCATCTGTGGCACACTGATGTAAACAGTTCAGGCTGTGTTGTCTTTAGTGCCACGTGGGGAAGCGTGCACAGAAGAGATTCAGACAAATGCCAGCACAATTGCAAATGCCACCACTCTTTGGTTTTGTAGGAGTGGAGACAGCCCTTATGTTCTAGGATACTGATCATACCCTTCCCAGCATTGTGTTCTCTGCACCTTCTGGGCTTCTTTTATTTATATCCCCGCTGATCCAAATGTGAATCAGACTGAATTTAGCTTCCTTAGCTTCCTTCAGCTAGACAGAGAAAAATGAAGGTCCAGCCTACAGCAGAAAACCTTCCAACGAGCTTTCCAGGTGTGTGCCCCAGGGCTGAGAGCAGCGGGCTTTGGAGACGGAGCTCTCTGGGGAGCACAGTGCCACAAACGGCAGGGAAGAGAAACAGGAAGAAAAGACACGCTCTAAAAAAAGGAGAAATTGTTGTTTCCTAGGCGATAAAACAAAACCTGGCAGCATGCATGAAATATGCATTCGGTTTCCCGAGGCAAAAAAAAAAGCTGAAAAATAAAGAGCGCCACCACACTCAGCAAAAGATGTAATTTTCCATAGGAAAATGACCTGCTCCCACCTATACCTACTGCCAGAAAGCAAACACACACACACACTTCCATCAGCACAACGTCAAAGCCTCTTCACAGGCACTCTATAAAAAGAACTACAAAGCTTCGGCCCAAACAGATTCGTCGCTATTATTCATCTCAAGCTGTCAGCAATGAAGACCCCACACACCCAAGCAGTTATCGATACTTCAAGAGCTGCTGCGAGTTGCTGTTACCTTCCTGACTTCTCCAGAACAACGTCAATCAACAGCCAGGAAAAAAACTGCCTTAGCAAACATCTTACAGCTCACAGCGGATACGTTCTTTACATAAACACTTTTAAATACGTGAACTCTAGGCTTAACTGGTGTCTGTTCGAGCTGCTCTGTATTTATCCTCTTAATGTCATTTCTTTTCAAAGAAAGAAGGGGATTAGACTGCAATTACCTGAGAATTCCGAGGATCAGACACCTAACACTGGAGGTGAAAGTCAAGACTGTTTGTCTGCTCCAACCACGACTACAGGTGCTACAGTTCTCCCTCTTGCTTAGCTGGCAAATCCGAGGCTCACATTTAATTTGGGTTCCCTAAGTGCATTGCTTGGAATGATCCCGATAGCAGATCTTGAAATGTCAAATCTTTGTCTTGTTGGCTTTCAAAGTTCAGGGCTATTTGTTCCCCTCTCTTGTTGACTTTAGGCCTTGGATGTTCTTTCTTCACCCAGGTGGGAAGGCACACAAAGGGTCGTTCAAAAAGTTATTACATCCAAGCACGGGTGTCAAAGGGCTCATTGCTTTTGGGTTTAAACGTAGAGATATTCTGAAACGGCCTTAAGTATGTCATCAAAGACCCTACAGAGTCGTCCTAAGCAGCACACCTGAAATTACTTTATCCATTTGTTTGGGAACCACAGAATCGTTAAGGTTAGAAAAGACCTCCAAGATCACCAAGTCCAACCCCCACCCACCCCCACCATCCCCACCAACCACGTCCCTCCGGAACGAAGAGGTGCCCCTGCTGGTTCCTTCAAGGCCATCATTCCCCTAAAGGGCTGTATGGTCACTGAACACATCCATTTGTTAAGACAGATCCCAAAGAATGAAACCACAACGTCAGACATGGGGGCACGGCCAGGAGCGGACGCTCAGAGCAATGTGTTGCAACCACTGAGCAGAATAAGGGAAGGATCCGTGTGTCAGAGGTTTGCTCTCACCTGTCCCCCAGCAGGAGATTGTCCTTTAAAGCTGACTCAGAAGTGAGAGAAACGTAAGTACTTAAAAGCTTAAATGTTGCGTAACGGCGAGCAGCATTAAACTCCCACAGTGGTTTGTATATATATATTGCATACGCGCTGAGTGATTTCCCTCACCATCACTCTGCCCCTATTAAAAACGACCAATTCTCTCCTATTAGAAATAACTGCCACACTGTTGAGAACTGAAGGTGGTATTTTTACAGTTATTCCGCTTTTAACAGCAGTCATTTGGATCTGCTTTATGAAATGGCTTGCAATGGGAATTTCTTCGTTTTCAGCCCAGAGGAACAAAAATCCAAGGAGAAATTCTTCGGTATCTCCTTCGGATTCTACACAAAGCGCTTCCAGGATCGTGCAGATGAGGTCTGGACTGAGACTCCCCGTCCTGGCACTACAACCCAATGCTCACTCAAACGGCCCATTTAATTAGCAGCTTTTACAAGGAGAGTGTTGAAAGCAATGGGCTCCTCCGCTGCAACAGCAGAGAGCAGTAAGAGGTGTCTATTTCTGTATACAGGAATCACTTCCTGTCGTATAAATATCACTGCCACAACGGAAGAAGTCTCATTACAAAGTGAGATTTCTCACTGCAGAATGAACGTTGCTGCCATTGCATGGATCTGCAGAATCATCAGTGCACGCCTGGCAAGGGGGCACCAACCCCACCAGTGCCCTTTGGGCACAAAAAGCACACACAGATGCATGGCTTCCTGACAGTGCTCCAACATCAGTGGCCACCGAAATGCTTCTGTCTGATGGGTTTGTAGAACTGAACATTTTCCCTCCTGACGGACACTCCAACAGCATGGCCATAACCCACCCACAGCAGATCTTAGCAGGGCTCTGTAGGTCACAGCAGCGCTACGCACACACAGAAACACCCAACTGTGTTTTTCCTGATTAGTTCTTAAGGCTTTCCTGCCAAAACAGCAGAATTCTGCTCTCAGATCCAAGTCAGTTACATGGAATCAAGTGACTTCATTCATTCCTCTGCAGCAAAGGGGTCCCTCAAAGCACCCCTGGGTGCAATAGGTTCTGAGCTATGGGTCCACCAAAAATCACAGCCAATTAATGGCACAGCCAATTAATGGCACAGCCAATTAATGGCACAGCCAATGAACACGGGACGGCTTAGAAGGGCCACGTGTAGAGGTATCTCCAGTATTACCACCCCACCACTGGCACCACAGAAAGCCACCCCAGCCCCGCAGCATCCCCACCCGCCTTACCTTGCGGACGTGACACGAGAAGAGAACGTTCATGTATTTGTCTTTCCGTTTCAGCTCGGTGGCAACAGGGAGGAAGGCGCCCGTGCTCTGCGGGTGATCCGGCCTCTGGAAGAGCAAAGACAGGCACGTCACTCTTCGTGCTCGCTAAGGACAGTAATTGCACGACGTCAGGGCAGACCTGAAGGCTTCCTCCCATCCCTCCGAAGAGCAGCAGAGCTTTACGTGCTTTCTGAGGGAGCCTTAACAAAACAAAACGCTTGGAGGAAGGATGGGGTAGAAAATATTGCAAGTTGCCTCGAGACAACGTCTTTGTTCCTGTCCATTTAGTGCTGCTTTCAGCATCCCGTTGTATCCAGGATTTCAGCTTTACACTGACCTCCCCCCCAGGTCTGGCCATTTGATGAGCCAGTGGATGGCGGTGCTCACCATCCCTCAGTGCTGTTTGGGATGCTTGCTCAAACCAGGCTCAGTATATTCTGGAAGATTAACCTGCAGTGCTCTCCCTTCCGAGAAGCCAACAGCCATGTTCCCAAATTTCCACCCTTTTAGTGTCCTGAGCCCTGGACCCCTTTTACCTCCATTGGCCCCTCCACACGTACTCACCAGCGCGATGTAATCCCCCTCCCACGCCCTCTGCAGCCCCAGATCCGCTCGGTGACCCTTCAGCACCTCCATGGCAGCAACCTTTGCCCGCAGCTGAGGTAGGTCCTTCGGTGGGATGCTCCGGATGAGCTCCCCTGCTCTCCACCTGCCATACAGAGCTCAAATCAGGCTCACATCTGTACCAAGTGCCCTGAAGTCTCCAGCTTACATG
The DNA here is from genome assembly GCA_002909625.1 of Bambusicola thoracicus. Classification (NCBI taxonomy): domain Eukaryota; kingdom Metazoa; phylum Chordata; class Aves; order Galliformes; family Phasianidae; genus Bambusicola; species Bambusicola thoracicus. The sequence continues at coordinate 10,959 of PPHD01014365.1, forward strand.
ACGTATCACCTTTGACCCCTATCAAATTTGGCTGGTACGCTTCCCCCAACCCCTCTGGTGCCCAGAAATAAACTGATGGCACATCTGTTGGCAATAAAGTTTTTGCAAGCCCATTTTTTTTGGCTCATTTAAAACACCATTCCCTTTTTACAGCAAAATTTGGCCCTACAATTGAAATCTAACCAACTGTAACGTGAAAGAGGACAGACCAGACCATTCATTACTGTACTGCCTTCAGCAACAACACCAGCTCTGTAGGACCAGTGCTGTAAGAAGTCTTTATCGACTAAAATTTTGTGATTATGATAATTGAGCTTATTCAGAAAGCGGGACACCACCCAATAGGCCATGGATAGTATTCAAGAGACAGCTGGGAAGGAAAACAAGGCCAACCTGCTCTAGTGGTGGTGGTATTCTGCTCCAAGCAGATGGCTCTAGAGGTCCCCAGAGGCCTCATCCAGCCAATATTTCTTTTGTTCATAACTTTCAGAAGTTATCGTTTTTCAAACTGGAATCGGAGCTCTTTACACCCCTCTTGTCTATAATAACAAGGCTTGCCAAAGGAAAAAAGTCACTGGCTTTTGGGCATTAAGGAGGTTGGAATGAATGTGTAAAACAACTCTTCCACACACTGAGTACGGTGGATAGCGGTATGTTGCTTAATCTATTCCAAAGTAGTATTGACTTACTATAAAAGTCTCAAGAGACTCTAACAGACTCATTTTCTCTCTCCCTCTGCCTACCACCAGCTGCTCTTTTCTTCCAAAATTGATTAGAAAGTCTAAACTGGGGCTAAGGAAGGAAGGGTGACGTCCATCGTGACTCAGCCTCTGAAAGAGGACAATTACTGCCTGCTCAGGGGTATCGGAACCCACTGTGGTGGGGATGGGCTGATGGTTGGTGATCTCAGTGGTCTTCTCCAACTGTAACTGTCCAACGATTCTAGCATCTTCATGTTTGCTGCCCAGTTAACGTTCTCCAGTCATCTCCCCACGTTTTCTGCAGCACGTAGGAACCGTTCAGCCCAACAGCCTATTTGTTCATCTGTACCTGTGGTATATCGCCTGCAGCGCCTCTTCGAATCGGTGCAGCACTTTGGGAGGGGTGGGCCATGGCACGTGCTTGCCATAATCCTTCATGGATCTCACGTTGCGGAAGCGCTGGGCGACCTCGTGGATGTAGGACTTCACCTTGTAGCGCCGGTAGTGCCTGAGGATGGTGAGAGCAGCCCTCGTCCTCTTGTAGCGCAGCCGAGCCAAGGTGCCCCGCCAGACCTGAGGGCCAGCAGAGAGGACAGAGGGCAGCTTTAGACAACAGAAGGAAACATCTGTCTCTTTGTTCTTCTAAATCCTGACACACAGCAGCCATGAGTTTTAAAGAACGCGACTTTGGTGTGCCAATAGGATTCCATTAGAAAAACACGGGTGGGTTGAGCTGCTCTGGCATTGTGTGACTCGGTATGATGGGCAGTGACGTGTCATGATGTTGGTGATGGAAAACACCACATCATGACAACAAGATGGCATGCGAACCCACTCACAATGACAGGCAAAGACACGTCATGACATGACAACACAATGTCAATGACTCACAGTGGGCAACGACACGTCATGACAAGACAACACATGTCAGTGACTCACAATGGGCAACAACATGCCATGACATGACAACACATGTCAATGACGCACAACAACGGGCAGTGACACGTCGTGACATGACAACACATGTCAATGACTCACAACGACATGACAACACATGTCACTGACTCACAACGATGGGCAGTGACACGT
>PPHD01014366.1:0-16745 GCA_002909625.1 Bambusicola thoracicus
CGCTTCTCGGGGCGGTGGCGGCGGAGGCGCCGGGGCCGCTGCCCGGTGCGGCGGGGGTGCCGCCCTCTCCCCGTAGCAGAAGGGGGATTCTCGCGGTTCCCGAATTTGTAGGAATGTAAATGAGCGCGTTTTGTGAGCGCGGAGGGGAGGGGGAGGAGGGTTGCACATTTTACAGCTCACTGACCATTTGGCGATCCATTGAGAGGAGGGTTTGGAAAAGTGGCTCCTTTGTGACAGCTCCAGCCAGATTGGGGGGCTGCTCATTTGCATCTCATTAGGCATGCGGGCGGCCGGCGGGATATAAGGGAGGCCGGCGCCCACGGAGAGGCAGATCCTTCGCGTTCACCCTCGGAGAGAGCCGCGGGGCCGCGGCGCAGAGCGGGCACCCCCTGCCCCCCCGCAGGAGCACACCCGGACACGCTCCGTGCGCCGCTATTGAGACACGAGCTTATTTGTGTTGGCTGGGATTCCTCTCAAAACAAAAGTCGGCCCACGACAACGAACGAACGAGCGGGAGCTTCTTTTGCAATTAAAAAAAATAAAAGCAATAAAAAGAAAAGAAAAAGAGGAAAAAAAAAAAACAAAAAAAAAAGAAAGAAAGAAAGAAAAAAAAAGGATCAAGGCTCCAACGTGACCCGCTGCCGCCGCTGCCTCTTCACACCTTCCAGCCCCGACGTGCGCAGGGCGAGCGCAGCCGCTCAGAGCAGCGCAGTGCCGCGCAGAGCCGCCCCGCACCGCTCCGCTCCGCTCCGGGAATTATCGCCGCTGCCGCCCCGTCCCGCGCTGCCTCTGCGGAGGGATTTCCAGAGCGCCGATTTGTGACCTTCCTTGGGAAGCCTCTTCTCTGCCTCCGTTGGGAATTAAGTTGCTTTTGTTTCATTTTTTTTTCATTTTTTTATTATTATTTTTTTTTCCTGGAGAAAAGGAGGAGCACCGTGGATTGAGCAAGAAAAAGAGTTTAGCAGATTAATCTTAAAACTTTTGTTTTCCCCCTCTTTTCTTTCTTTTTTTTTTTCCTTTTGCCATCCGAAAGAGCTGTCAGCCGCCGCCGGGCTGCACCTAAAGGCGTCGGTAGGGGGATAACGGTCAGAGACCCTCCTGAAAGCAGGAGACGGGACGGTACCCCCTCCGGCTCTGCGAGGCGGCCGTGGCCCCTCCGTTCTTTCCCCCTCCCCGAGAGACGCTCTTCCTTTTCCCCCCGCGAAGACACAGGGGCAGGAACGCGAGCGCTGCCCCTCCGCCATGGGAGGCCGCTTCCTGCTGACGCTCGCCCTCCTCTCGGCGCTGCTGTGCCGCTGCCAGGTAAGTGCCGCCCGCCCCCCGGGCCCGGCCGGAGGGAGCGGGGAGGGTCACCGGCTGCCGCCCGGCGCGCAGGGGCCGCTCCGCGGGCTGACGGCCGCCGTCCTCGGCAGGTTGAAGGCTCCGGGGTGTTCGAGCTGAAGCTGCAGGAGTTTGTCAACAAGAAGGGGCTGCTCAGCAACCGCAACTGCTGCCGAGGGGGCGGCCCCGGAGGCGCCGGGCTGCAGCAGTGCGACTGCAAGACCTTCTTCCGCGTCTGCCTGAAGCACTACCAGGCCAGCGTCTCCCCCGAGCCGCCCTGCACCTACGGCAGCGCCATCACCCCCGTCCTCGGCGCCAACTCCTTCAGCGTCCCCGACGGCGCGGGCGGCGCCGACCCCGCCTTCAGCAACCCCATCCGCTTCCCCTTCGGCTTCACCTGGCCCGTAAGTGTTGGGGCGGGGGGGGAGGGGGGATGCCCTTCCCGGGCTGCAGGAGCGGCGCTGCCCCCCGGCCGAGCCCGCCCTCACGGCCGTCTGTGCTCCTTCTTTCCCCAGGGCACCTTCTCGCTCATCATCGAGGCTCTGCACACCGACTCCCCCGACGACCTCACCACAGGTACCCGGCCCGGCGCGGACCCCTCCCCACCTCGCTCCTTTCTCCCCGCGCTTCCCTCCCGCTGAGCATCTCCCCGTGCCCTGCCCATTTCGGGCTCTCTCATCCCTCATCTCCCCGCTCTCGTGCAGAAAACCCCGAGCGCCTCATCAGCCGCCTGGCCACCCAGAGGCACCTGGCGGTGGGCGAGGAGTGGTCCCAGGACCTGCACAGCAGCGGCCGCACCGACCTCAAGTACTCCTATCGCTTTGTGTGTGACGAGCACTACTACGGGGAAGGCTGCTCTGTCTTCTGCCGGCCCCGTGACGACGCCTTCGGTCACTTCACCTGTGGAGAGCGTGGCGAGAAGGTCTGCAACCCAGGCTGGAAGGGCCAGTACTGCACTGAGCGTGAGTGTCCCTCTCATCTCCTGAGCTCTCTGGGGGGGGAGGGGGAGGTTCTCTAACCTCAGGCTCCACGGAGAGCGGACCAGGCAGGTGTGCACATTGCTAGGTGCAGGCTTCATCCACGTGGGGTATAAACAGTCCTCAATATTAGCACAGAAACTTGACTCAAGCAGCCACATCTCAGGCTAACAAAATGGCAGTGCCAACATCACTCGCTTGCTCGGTTGCCAAGCTGATGGCAACATGTTCAACAGTTGCTTGGGGATGCATCGCATCCATGGGTATGCGGCTCCAGGACAGGACCTGGGAGTTAGACTAGGTGACCTTTAAAGATCCCTTCCATCTGAAATGATTCTATGATTCTCAAGACCTTGGCTTTGGCAGCATCCCCCCGGCAGGGCTAGAGGTAGGATTGCTGCAGCCTGATGCCTTCTCACCTTGCACCGAAAAGAGCAGTGGGATATCCAAGATGTCCTCTGCGGCCCCCAGGCTGTACGTTTCTCTTGTGGGACACTCACACACTGCCACTGCCAGGGGGAGTGCACCCGGGGCCACCAAAACACTCGGCTTCTTCCCCGTTGCTCTCCAGTAGCATTGCTGTGATCGTTGCTACCAGCAGGAGTAGGCCACGGGACGTGAGTTTTGAGCGAGCCCGAGCTTGAAGTTGTTGAGGAGTGCAGTGTATTGGTACAGCAGGGAAAGCTGGGGCAGCCAGCAGATCCCAGAGGGACGGGCGCTCCTGCTTGCCAGGTACTGCTGGTTTTACAAGAGGAGCCCTCTGGCGCTACTCAGCTGTGTACAGACAGACGGACGCTCAGCTCCCACCGCGGTGTGTGGTGGCATCCCGTGTGCGCGCACCGAGGCGGTGCTGGCAGATGACACCGGGGGAGCCCTGCAGGCAGGCAGGGAGAGAACAGTCACGGTCCATAAAGCACCGCGGGCCCGGCTGAGCTGAGCTGCCATCACCCGGCCCAGACCAACCGCTCGCACTGTTCGTGCCTGCCGAGATGCTTTTAGCAGTTCATCTCACGACGTCGCACAGTAAGCGGCGGGCAAAAGAGCTTTCGTTTCCTTTGCTAGCGTTTGAAATAGGAACTAGAACCTTTCCCGTGATCAAAAGTGCTCGTCCCGGCTGTGTCAGGGGGTAGGGTGAGAGGAAGCCCTTTGATAACGAGCCCTTTGGGTGCTGTCAGCACTCGGGATGCCTGCGCACCACCGCTCCGCAAGCCGCCCAGCCCGGCGCTGCCCGTCTCTGTGCGAAGGACGCGGCTCCCGAGCCGTGTTTACGTGCGCACGCGAAAAGAATGTCTTCCCGTTAGCGAGCCGAGCTCCCAGTGGCAGATTGCTTCCCGTCTCCTTGCCCTCGGCTCCATTCTTTCCAACTTCGAGGCGATCTGATTATCAGCACCGATTCTTTCTTTCCCCTCCCCCCCCCCCTTCACCCCCCACTTCCCCGCCTTCCCCTCGCATGCCATTGTCTCCGGCTGGCTTTGTTGAATTAAAACTTTGCAGTGCCTGCTTAATGAGTTCCATAACCAGGCGAAGTAATGAGCAGAAGTCCCTTTCTCCCTCCCCTCTCCTCCCTCCCGCTGGCCCGCTTACCTCCTCACCATGCCCGGAGCTGCCCGCCCCTGTTCAGAGCGAGGGGAGGGGAGTGGGGGGGGGGGGGGGGGGGGGGGGGAGGGGGGAGGAAGAACTTTAGACTTATTTATTTGAATAAGAAAAAAAGTTTTTGCAGCGAAATCACGCGCGTGCCATAGATTAGCCGTGGGCAGGGATAGGCTGCCCGGCCGCCGGCACCGGCCCCATTGGCTCCGGGGCCGGGGGTATTGTTGCAGCGGGGCAGCTGCTGGGAGAGAATAGACAATAGAGCAGCTGTCTTGCACTGGCACCCTGCACACCAGCTGTCCACTCTTATCTGCACACACACTTTCGGGGGATATTAAGAGGTGGAGCCGTGTGCATAGAATTGGAAAAAAGGACTTCTGACCCTCGCTGGGAAGGGAAGGGGGGCGAGGGGCTGCGGGGAAGGCGGCGATTGTGAGCCTTCTTTTGTCTGTGTGCAACTGTATTAAGAAGAATGCTCATCCCCGGCGATAAGTAAAGTGCCCGGCTACCAGGCGAGATCAATACTCCTGCGGGCTCCAGAGATTAACTCAGCTGCTATTAACTGCCCGGCCCCACACCCACGGGGCGCTCTCGGGAGGGGACTCCGCGAGGGGAGGCGGTGGGCCCTGTCGCTCATCCCTTCCCTCCTTCCTCTGTTCGCAGCGATTTGCTTGCCTGGGTGTGACGAGCAGCACGGCTTCTGCGACAAACCTGGGGAATGCAAGTAAGTTTGCCACCCCCCCGCCCCAACACACCCCTCCTTCCTCCCTTCTTTGTCTTTAGCTTGGGAGCAGCGGTCCTGCGAGGGTCAGCTTCAACGCCTTTCTTCGTCTTAGGCAGTAATTCAAGCGATCCAGGTGATGCCAGATCAAGGCATTAATCTACAAGTCAAACATCAGTGCCATTAATATTAACCTAATGAGTTTAGGGCGCCGCGTGTAAGATTTGGCTGGTTGTTATGAGAGTAAACAAATTAACTACCTGCAACCGCGGCTCTGTCTGAGGAAGCGCAAGAGGTAGCTGGGGCTGATGAAAGCCGATGCTGCGGTTGGATTCGGTGACTCTCTCAGCTGAAGGATCGCCGAAGGCTTTTAGGGAACTCGATCCCTGGCATCAGTGCGTTTGCAGAGTTTGCGATAGGGTTTCCAAATGTGAGAAGTCTAAATCTGACGTGACTGTTGTGGTTGACTTTTTTTTTCTTTCTTCTTTCTTTATTTTTTTGCAGGTGCAGAGTGGGTTGGCAGGGGCGATACTGTGACGAGTGCATCCGATACCCGGGCTGCCTGCACGGTACCTGTCAGCAGCCATGGCAGTGCAACTGCCAGGAAGGCTGGGGCGGCCTCTTCTGCAACCAGGGTAAGTTCTCGGGCTTTTCCCGAGCATCTCCCTCCAAAAGCAGAAAGCAGGCAGCTATTTCCAGCTCACGCGTGCTATGCTAGCCTTACAAATGAAGCATTGCTTCATTTTGGCTTTCATTTTGGCTGATTTCTCTCTTTTTTTAATTTACCTTTTTTTTTAAATCTTCCACAGACCTGAACTACTGCACTCACCACAAGCCATGCAAGAATGGTGCCACATGCACCAACACTGGTCAGGGGAGCTACACTTGTTCTTGCCGACCTGGGTACACAGGCTCCAGCTGCGAGATCGAAATCAACGAATGTGATGCCAACCCTTGCAAGAATGGTGGAAGCTGCACGGTAAGTTTGAGTTGCTTGCGCTGGGTGAAACCCCGAGGGATGAGTTCATGTCAGTTCTACTTATTTTTGAAGTTCTCCTTTGTATTTTAAAACAACTTCAGGTAAATATTTTGAACGTTTCTCGTGTCTTTCCCTCAGGATCTCGAGAACAGCTATTCCTGTACCTGCCCCCCAGGCTTCTATGGTAAAAACTGTGAGCTGAGTGCAATGACTTGCGCTGATGGACCGTGCTTCAATGGAGGGCGATGCACTGACAACCCTGATGGTGGATACAGCTGCCGCTGCCCACTGGGTTATTCTGGGTTCAACTGTGAAAAGAAAATCGATTACTGCAGTTCCAGCCCTTGTGCTAATGGTAAGGCCAAACATACTATGGTGACATTCTAAAAGGAGACCATCCAGTCACTTTGGTTTCTGGTCTAGGGCTCATAATGAGGCTCAGTGATAAACCATGGACCGTGTCATGTCAGTAGTTGACTCGGTGGAGGAACTGCACTTAAAAAGAAATGATGTGGTTTGGGTCACTACTTCAGATAGTGTTTTCTAAAGGGGTTACTGTGGCTGCATAACTTGGCCTGAAACTTCATGCATGCAGGCGTGGAGGATTATATTTGTAAAGACTCGCTGAAGCCATACAAACACTAAGTATGATTAATTATAAGCCAGCAATTGCAATCTTCCTGTTTTGATTAAAGTATTTAAAACTTTCTTTAATGCAGTCCTCCTCATTCATTGTCACTGTAGCTCTGTAATGTGAGATTGTGGTGCAAACCTGAAGTAGCTTCATAGTCCCAGCTAAATGAAATGTCAAAAAGGGAATGGGATGCTGAATGAAAAATAGATTTGACTAAGAAATGCCTTCCTTTTAAAAAAACGTGCTTTTTGTGGTGGCTCAGACCTGGCAAAGATGGAGCTAGCCTCCCAAAACAGAAGCTCTTCTCAGCTGTGGGTTGTGACAACGGCCCCGAGTGCAGCAGTTGGGGTGTATTGCGGGGAGGGTCCGAGCACACACCGCTCAACCTTCGTCCCCTTCACATCTTGCAGGAGCCCAGTGCGTTGACCTGGGGAACTCCTACATATGCCAGTGCCAGGCTGGCTTCACTGGCAGGCACTGTGACGACAACGTGGACGATTGCGCCTCCTTCCCCTGCGTCAATGGAGGGACCTGTCAGGATGGGGTCAACGACTACTCCTGCACCTGCCCGCCGGGATACAACGGGAAGAACTGCAGCACGCCGGTGAGCAGATGCGAGCACAACCCTTGCCACAACGGGGCCACCTGCCACGAGAGAAGCAATCGCTACGTGTGCGAGTGCGCTCGGGGCTATGGCGGCCTCAACTGCCAGTTCTTGCTCCCCGAGCCGCCTCAGGGGCCGGTCATTGTCGACTTCACCGAGAAGTATACAGAGGGCCAGAACAGCCAGTTTCCCTGGATCGCAGTGTGCGCCGGGATTATTCTGGTCCTCATGCTGCTGCTGGGTTGCGCCGCCATCGTCGTCTGCGTCAGGCTGAAGGTGCAGAAGAGGCACCACCAGCCCGAGGCCTGCAGGAGCGAAACGGAGACCATGAACAACCTGGCGAACTGCCAGCGCGAGAAGGACATCTCCATAAGCGTCATCGGTGCCACTCAGATTAAAAACACAAATAAGAAAGTAGACTTTCACAGCGATAACTCTGATAAAAATGGCTACAAAGTTAGATACCCATCAGTGGATTACAATTTGGTGCATGAACTCAAGAACGAGGACTCTGTGAAAGAGGAGCATGGCAAATGCGAAGCCAAGTGTGAAACGTATGATTCAGAGGCAGAAGAGAAAAGCGCAGTACAGCTAAAAAGGTATTGTGCTTGTGCTTACTCGAGTGCAAGGGGGTGGCTTTACCCTGAAGGGTGCGTGTGCTGCTTAAAGGTAGAGTTAAGCAACGGGCATTTGATCTGTGTTTGTTTGTTTTTGTCTTCAGTAGTGACACTTCTGAAAGAAAACGGCCAGATTCAGTATATTCCACTTCAAAGGACACAAAGTACCAGTCGGTGTACGTCATATCAGAAGAGAAAGATGAGTGCATCATAGCAACTGAGGTTAGTATCCCACCTGACAGTCGAACAAGTCTTGGTGTGTGATTCCCATCCAGCGCAGGTCAGGGCGGCCAAACCATTCTACCTGCTGCCACAGTCATCTGTACCCAATGAAACGTGGCCACCTTCAGTTTGTGGCACTGCAGATGTTGAAAAAACTTGTTGTGGATTAACATAAGCTCCAGCGGGGGGTACAGGGACAGCAATTTTTGCAGGCAAGGGTGTAACTGTAGTGCAGTAGTAGCCTCCTAACCCTACTGACTCATTCTTTCATATGCTTCCTGCAGAGCCTGCTTTTGCTTGGCATTGAGGTGAAGTCCCGACCCTCTGCATCCTCATAGTCCTCTGCCTTCTTTTTATTAACCTCTTCTGGTCTCTGCTTGTGTTTTCTCTCAACAGGTGTAAAACAGACGTGATGTGGCAAAGCTTTTGTTCAGAACAATTTCAAAGGAGACGTGCCCCAATGAATGCTGCTGAAAGAGGAATGAGAGCTAGATTCCTTCACTGACTGCTGCTGAGAAACTAAATTCAGGCTTGAGCTGGTTCTCTACTGAAGTTAGCAAAGTGACTGCAAAATAAAGAAACAAGGTGGACACCAGGCAAGGGTCTGTGTTCAAGGATTACTGTTGCACTGCCTTTTATGAATTTTATCATTGCACTATGGTCAGTTGCTTTTCTATATATATTTAAATGAACGGACTTAATTACTACATAAGAAGCATGCACTGCCTGAAGTGTATATTTTGGATTCTTATGAGCCAGTCTTTTCTTGAATTAGAGACAGAAACACTGCCTTTATTGTCTTTTTTGATACTAAAATGTGTTTTTACTAGGTGAGGAAAAAGTGTGTTATTTTTTTGAATCTGTAAAAATATTTTCATGATAATTGTAAAGCTTGAGTATTTTGTGATGTTCATTTTTTTATAATTTAAATTTTCTGGTAAATATGTACAAAGGCACTTCGGGTCTATGTGACTATATTTTTTTGTATATAAATGTATTTATGGAATATTGTGCAAATGTTATTTGAGGATTTTTTTTTTTTTTTTACCGTTTTGTTAATGAAGAAATTCATTTTTAAAATATTTTTCCAAAATAAATATTATTAATGATAACCAGAGTGCTGAGTTTATTCCATCGCAGATGATGAATCAGACTAAACCTTGCAATAAGAGGTCTGACACATTTCCGGGGACTCATGGGTAGATGGGGTAGGACTGAGGTCCATCACAAAGAGTGGGGAACAACTCGCTGTGTGTAGACCCCTCCCTCCTCCCCTCCTAACTTTCTGAACTATTAACCCCATGGCTGTGCTCTCTCTTACCCTAAGGCAAACATCTGTAAAAACCTCGAGTAATGTTTGCTCAGTCATGTGGGACTGTATATATATAAACACATACAGCATCACTTCCCAAGAAGGAGTGATGCAAATGCAGTCCATCGCAATGCAGGCACGGGACTTATCCTGACTCAGCTCTGTGTTTCCTGCAACTTCAAACACTTGCCTGCAGTCCAGGGGTGTTTGAGGCCCACTGGCTCTGATCCTTAGTGCCCACCCATGGGACGTGAGCTTCCCCAGTCACTCCAGCCTGGGGATGGCCCTTCCCTTCCCAGGATAAACACAGAGTTGGCTAATGGCCACAGCTCTCCTGACTATGACATCTGCCTCAAGTATGTTGTATCTTTGGCTCCAACTTTGCCCGTGGTGCCTGCTGGCATTATACTGAGTCAACGTGTGACCCCATCCCCTGGGTTGGTGCTGAATGCTCAGGTCATTTCCAAATTTAGTTTGCCCTAACGAACAAGGAAAGGAAAACCCAGAAAAATAGTTTATTTTTTGATTCATTAAAGTGGATTCCACCCCAGTCACTGTGGGTTACCTCCTGCAGCTTCTGGGAGATGATGAAAATAGTCTGTTCTCATTCTATTCAGCAGAGGTGAATTCTATCCCAAAAGCAAAAGCATGCAATAGCACATATACTCAAGCAATTATGGCAACTGGTGATCCATAAACTGTATACGTGCTTGCCTCATTTTAGTGTACAAAAATGTGAGAACAACTAGAACTATACTTCTGTGTGGTGTCAGTAGAAAACACATGCTGACTACAGGGACTTGACCCATCTATAGGGTCTTCTCACTGAGCCAACCCTTAGACAAGATCTACTCAGTTCCCCAAAAGTGACCCAACAAGGTATATCCTATTCATTTATCCCAAAGTGTCTTTTTAGGGAAGGTTTTCATGAGGAAAGCAACATGAAGTCGCTGTGAAATGTACTGTGATGGTGTGAACAGTATTTACAAGCAGAAGGCTGACATAATGCTCTGCCAAAAAATCAGTCAGTATATCTCATAGTGACCCAGGCATGACAGCATATATGGCAGTAGGGTGCTCAGAGCAATGCAGTCTCACAAACTGGACAAGCCTTGACCAAATTGCTTTGTTACTTTTTGATCCTAAGCATTTTTGGGGCAGACTTGTCTCTTGTGATGTGCAGCATTTCGCACAGCCAATGTCAGTGTCTCAGCTGGGATGTCTTAATGCTACTTCTGTATAAAAAGCAGTAATGAGTAGAAGTCCCTGATGGGCCTCTGTGACAATGTTGGATCTCCAGCACCAACTCAAGTATTATATAGTGTACTGCCAGGCAACGGCCTGGAGAAGCATGCAGCCCCTTGCTCTGGTGAGGAGGCACAGCATCAGCACATAATCAACTTCATGTAAAGATAAGACTACTTCAGAAAGCTGAGATTGTTTCCACGTGCTAGTTACTGGGTATGCTGAATTCGGTGAGGAAAAGGCACTGCAGGAAAAGGGGAGAACTGGGCTTTGTCCTTCTGAAGCTCCTTCTGCAACCACAGCTTCACAGATCATCTCAGTGACTTCTTCAGCTCCTGTTTTGAGCACGGCTGGGGCTCTTGCCTCATGAAGGATTTATTTCTTGCATCAAGTCATCCAAACCTGCACGTGTATTTTGGGGCTCTCGGTGAACAGATTGAAGCATGCAGTGGGGATCCTCACTCTGCATCTTAGCACCCAGTTCTTTTGAAGGACAAAAAGGATGACCTAGGCAGCGTGCAGAAGTCATACAGGTGGCTGTGGGCTCCGCTCTGCCCGGCCCTGTGTGTGAGGACAAGGCCAGCTGGCCGCCCAAAAGCAGCAGGAACCCCCCTGTTGGCAGGGTCTCCTGCCTCCTTGGTCTGAAAAGAGAGGAGAGCTGGCGTGGGGAGGCCGTTTAGCTGGGACAGCTGAGAATTCAGGGCCTGATCCAACGCCCATTAAAATCATTGGAAAGGCTCCAACAAGCTCTGGGACACGTGGCAGTGTGCCCCTCCTGACGCAGCACATCTCGGGGCTGCAGCATGCACTCACAGTGCAAAAGCTCACAGTCACCTCCAGCCACATCTGTACCACCCCAAGGCTCATCCCTGGGATGGAGACTGGAGAAGGCACACTCAGGTTATGTCCTACCTGCAAACCTGCTTCTCAGTGGTGAGTGGTGGCATCCTGCAAACTTTTTTGCAAGGTCGACGTGGACACTATTTGTCAGACACTCAGATTTGTAGAAGGGGATTTTTGAAGTGAGGCACACACAACTTTCAAAATATAACAAGTGGTGGGTTCAGAGTGCCTTAGGTTTAATTGCAAGGCATGTTCATGCAGCTTTTTAAACTGGTATCTGTACTTTGTGTGTTAGGGCCTAGGCGTCAGGAAACTTGGGTACTATTCCTGGCTCTGCTGCAGACACGATGCATGACCTTGGGAGAGGAAGGATGGTCTGGTGGTCAGGGCGCTGCCCAGGGACCCAGGAGGGCCCCCTTCTATTTCCAGTGCTCCCTCCAGACTTCCTGTGCAACCTTGGACCTGGGTCACTTAATCTTTGCAGGGCCTTAGGAAAGTAGGGGCCTCCTGGTTGTGCGGGCAAGAAGTTCAGAGGATACTGTGGTGGGGGGAGTGTCAAAATACCCTCTGAGGTGAGCAAAGCTATTTCCTACCTCTGAAAGTCAGATTGCTTGTCTGTGAGACGGAGAGCTATTTTTGTATAGCGCTTTGAGATGTTTGCACGGAATAAAGACCCCTATTACAATTGAAACATCCATCATCTGAGAGAGGAGGCATGAGCCCCACAGTGGCAGCACAGAGACGCCCTCCCGGGGATGCGGCTGCAGTGCTCTGAGTGCACGGGGTCTGCCGCTGTGCTAGGACAGATGCTCCATGAGGCAGCATTCAGGTGGGAAGCACAGCAGAGCTCAAAGGGCCATCACCCTCTGCTCATCCTCTCTGCTCCCCTCCCTCCTAAGGAGCTCTTCTTCTACTTGGCTGCTAAGGCTTGGCATTCTCTATGACCTGCCATGTGAGTCAGAGGGAAACAAACATGGCAAGAATGACTGCAGCCATGAAACAGCACAGATAACTGTGCTCGAGGGACCGGGAACTGTTTAACTTCCCAGCAGAGATGTACCCAGAGCACCACTGAGTGCTGTGCTGAAGGATCCTTTCTCCGTGGCATGGAGGGGGAATACGGTGCCTCAGCTGTGGGGTAGCTGTAGGGACAGTCCAGACTCATGCCAGCTGCTCAGGGTAGCATTGTTTGTGCAAAAGCCTGCTCTATGCTTGGGCTATATATCACTGTGATGATCTTTCTCCTGGTATAAAACTACACCAACAGAACGTCTGCTGTGGATGCAGCTATGTCGAAATAGAGGTCATGTATATCAGGGCAAAGAAATTCCCTTCCCTTGTTTATTTATCTAAACTGCATTGGTAAAAGCAGCTTTACACCATCTTCTCCAAAGCACAGTTGTGCTGCTGTCGAGCAGCAGGTCTAAATCTGCTCGGATGAGGCTGAAGTTGCACAGGCTGATGCAATGTGTTGGTTAGTGTGTGCATCTCTTTGGGGGTGATTTCCCAGCACACTGAGGGCTGAGCAGGAGAAAGGGTTGGGACGGGGCATCCCCTGTTCTCTTTCACAACACGAAACATGAACTTTGTGAGGGGAAAGGACTTTGTATGGGAAAGGATAGAACAAGAGAAACTTCTGGCCTGCTCTTGGTGCCAGGAGACACCGTGGAGCCACTTCTCCACCCAGCTCCCAGCACCACTGGGGTGTCAGCGCACGAGAGGATTTCTGAGCATTTTGAAGCAGAATTTTCACCTGCTAGAAAAGGTTTTCAAGTTATTATTTTCTAAGAAGGACATTTTCAGTGGTAAAGTTGCTTTCCAGTGATGGCAAACTGGAATATCACTTGAAAAGCTCCTGTGGGTTTCACTTTCTTCATGAAGCAAGAAAGCAAAATGACAAGCAAGCACTTCTCAGCAGACAGAAACTTCGTTGACAACTTCCTTTCTTTCTTTTCTTTTCAAAAATAGAATCAATCTCGGAATTCTACCTCATAACAAGTTGCATGTGTTACTTTTGATTTTGCTTCAGCGCATGAAACTTTTTAAAGCTGCGTTCTGCCCCTTGCCCCATTTTCTGGCCCTCACAGGCAGCACATTAGTGGCACAAGGAAGGCTGTGTCAAAGCCAAGCAAATTGCAGGATTTGGCCGTATGTCAGAAAGTACTTTTAATGTAACCTGCACAAAGGAAAACTGGCATTCTCAGGAACAACTGATTGCATAAGACACAAAGCATTATGAGAAATAAGCTCCTAGAGTACAAGGCTACTGCTTTACCATTTATAACCTCTCCAGAAAGTTTTCAAGAGGCACAGAATCAAAATACTTAATCTGCATTTGAAATAAAAAACTACACGGAGGAGAACGAGGCCTTCAGTACTTGGATCTGAGCAATATATCCAAAATAATTTGCCTATTGCTAGTGTGTATTTTCCTTTTCAAGATACTAAGAGTGTTCCCTGTACGAGGTTTTCCATACATGCAAACATGGGTGTTTACAAAGGCCACCTGTCTGAAAAATGTAAGCCCTTTGCTTCAGTCTGGTTTTACCTTGCTCTGAATCAAAGGGGCTGTGGAATTCTCCATTGCCCACAGTGGTGATGGTCTGGCACAGCTGCCACTGCTGTGGTTGTGGGCGTCTTTGGAAAGACAGATACTCAGTGCTCCTGCTCAAAGCTGGACTGTTCAGAACAAAAAAACCAAACAAACGCAGGGGGACAACGTATAATGCTTGTTGTAGGTTGTATCTTAATTTTCTTTCTTACTTTCCATATCAGCTTCAAGAAAAGAACCATGAAAAACGTGTAGTGCTGTTTAAGTTCTTATAATTTTTTTCAGGAAGTGTTATCTGGAATGGCAGTTGTGAGCACACAAACTCAGCAGACTTATCTGCGTTATCTAATTACCAGACTATAAAGTTCTGCTGACATTTCCTTTTGATAAATACAATACACTGCTTTCTTTATCTATCTATATTAAAGAAACAATGTTCTCCTAATTCCAACCCCATGCATGCATTTAACTAGAACGGTGTAAAACCCAAGACTAACAGAAATGTTGCCACAACTTCAACAGTCATAAATGAAAGCAGTGGCTTTCAGATGAAAAATATTATCTAATGGTGGTAGGAAACCACTGCAAATCTCAATGTTTAAACTACAACCAAGCATGGAACAGATCTGACTGATATTAATTAAGAAAAAAGAGAGAAGTGGAAAAAGAAAAAGGTAACAAACAGCACAAGCACTACAGGTATACTTGCATTTCTTCCCTGCTGCTGATGTGCTTAACAATGTGCAGAAATATATTCGTATTTATCAAAAGATTTTCAAGTTGTGATTGCTATAGCTGACTGGTTTTTCAGGGCTCTCTTCTCGTGCACAGGAGAGTTTTGTATGGTCCTTGAAAGTGAGGCTCACCTGCCCCAAGCTTCGGCACCAGAAGTCTGCAGGTAATGCACATAAGGGAATGGTGCCTCTGAGGAGCGCTTGTTCTCTGAGCTCCCTTGCTTTCCTCTCCTACACCAGAAGAGGTCTGGGAAGGGAAGGGAAGGGGCAGGAGGCAGCCAGAGGGATGTTGTGAGGAACCTCCTTGCCCGCTCCACAGGGGACCCCAGCAGGGCTTGCTGTGAGCTGGAGGCTCAAAGACAAAACCAACACCAAAACATTCAACATCTGTAGTATGCAAATTCCAGCTTGTAAGCCTTTTGAATTTCCATTTGCCTCAGTAAGAATTAGGCATAGGGAAGTTGGGGTGGTTGAGAATCTTTTGGCACCTGTATGCTTGCAAGGAAGTGGCTCCGTTTGTCACAGACAGGGTCCATCAGAGAGTCAGAGGCAGAGCTAGGAGATGAAGGTGGAACTCTAGCATTGCCAGAATACAAAAAGAACCTGTAAATGACAAAGAAAAGCTGCATTACCATAGCGGGGTAATTCACAAATGCACCTTTTAGATCAAAGGTAGTCATCAAGTACTGAGGATGTTCCAAAGAGCGCAGTGCGTTCAGATAGGAAAATACCCGTTTTTGTCAGAAATGCTAAAGGAAGTGTTAATGACAGGAATAAATAACAGGTGCTGGGAACAGCTGTTACTGATTAATGACTTGTCCTTTTTTTTTTTTTTTTTTTTTTTAATAGGTTTTCTGTTTGGAGGAATCACAAGTTTTCAGTAACATTTCATTGTCAGACATTTGAGGAATGCTTTTTTCTTTTCTTCATTAAAGGACTCCCCAATTATTTCTAAGGCAAACCAGATTCAAGAATCAAGATAAATTAATATTTGAGTTTCAAGCCATCAATAGTTGAGGAAAATCATAGCTATAATGGTTTTCAAGTGCACAAATAAGCTTTCTTTCTTGCTTGTCTTTCTCTCTCTCTCTCCATTTTGCTTTTTCACTCTTCCTGTTTTTTTTTTCTTCCCTTTCTCTCCTTACCTCTCCATCTCTCTCTTGCTGTTTATATGAGGTACCTGGAGGTGGGTCTTTGACGTGTATATTTAGCCTTGAAGTGGTCTTTTTTAAGTGTATGAGGAATGATGAGATTAAACGTTATAAGAAAGGCTGCCACTGCTGCCATTCTGCAATGATTAAGTAATTTAGAAGTCATTGAGAACAGCTCAGTGAAAACATCTGCTCTATGCCTTGAGGCAATCAAGAGAAGCAAACAAAATAGTGTGATGGAAAACACACTAATAATTAAATCATTAATTTTTATATAACAATCTAATTTTCTAATGCATCTAAATCTACTTCAGAAAACATGGCAAGTACTATGCTCTCTGGTTCTTCAGCACAGCAGTCTTGGCTCTCTCGAAGTCATGGGGGATGCTAGTTCCATCATTAACTCAGATGGAACTAGGATTTCTTACAGAAATGCATACTTACTGTAGATCATCCAAGACTCCTTTTCAGCAGTCCATAGCCCTAGCTTTTTGCATCATAAAATGGACAGAAAGCTGGAGTCAGTTCCCATCTCCACATTTCAAAACACATAGGGTCAAAAATGAATATATTTCAGAGACTGACAGTGGAGGTGACTACGTGTGTAGGAAGGTTTATATACCATGAAAAAATGCTGGAGTTTACTTACCAAAGGGAACATAGTAATGCATGGAACAGTGAATAGAATTCTTCTACTTGCTTGCTGGAAAAAGACAGAATTAGAGGACTTGAAGCTACAACAGAGTTCATCAGTGGAGTTTTGTGTCTCTGAATTTTGATGCCATTTCAAGAGCTTAGCAGGCTTTAGAAAAGGGTCACTGCTCTTATCAGTAGCGAAGATCTTTACAGCTTCATTAGAGAGAATAAATAATAGCATGCAAATCCTAACATGCTGAAGCATAACATAACCATCAACTGCTCAGGACACTTTCTATGTTACTTACCCTCCCAAGGCTAGAGGTTTTGCCTCTTTCTTCTAAAATAACTATCTGAGATCACTCCCAAAGGTAAGATGCAGCATTAACTAAAACAGTGATTCATTCTGGTTTAGAGACAAGGCTGAAGTGAAGAGTTGAGATTTGCTTCCTCACAGTTTTCAGAAACTCGGAGTTATCTGATCTCGGTTTTTCCTTCATCTGAAGATAATGCTACCAATAACAGTATCATTCTACCACTTCCAGGCTGCAAGCTCCTTAATCTTTGATCGCTCGTAAACTGAAAACACAGTTGCGATGGAGCCATAAC
>PPHD01014368.1:0-16743 GCA_002909625.1 Bambusicola thoracicus
GGTCTGGTGGTTGGCGACCTTGCACATAGCAGGGGGGTTGAAAGTTGATGATCATTGCGATCCTTTTCAACCCAGGCCATTCTATGATTCTGTGATTCTCTTCCCATCCTGAGGCCAGTACAGAATTGTCCTCCAAAGATAATTAGGGAAAAGGGGAAAAGACCACAGCCTCAGCCTCTGAAAAGTGTCAACTGATGGTTTTCCTTTTGCTCTGCCAGTGATTTCCACTCTATGCTGAATTCCACCAGATTATAGTCCACAGCACATCAGGAGGACAGCACACCAGCCATCTTTTCCAATGAAATAAGAAAAAAAAAAACCAAAACACTGGCTTCAGCACTAGCAGAAGATATACAGCACTTCTGTGCCGGCGACACTGAACATCTGTTACATCCCTTCTGCTCACACCCAGCCCCTGCTGCACAGGGCTGCATTTGAGCAAGGCAGCCCCTGCAGATGCCTCCACCTCCTCAGCATAACACCAGAGGGTGCAGAGTAGCCCACCCCACCTTCCCTTCCACCCTATCTCAAATCTGCATGTTGGCCTGGCTTGCTCCTTTAATTACATCCGTAATTAAAGAGGAGGTAAACTCATTTCTTTGTTGATTCAGGTTGGGCAGGGAGGAGCAGGTCGACTCTCTATTGCCCAGATTAGAATTGGGTAAATCTCATTCACTGATATTCACTGAATAAAAGCCTCTCCCTGTTTGAGTCTGCCCTCTCCCTGGACTCCCACTACTCCCAGGGCTCCTCCTGCAGCCCTCTGCCCTGGCTCTCAATTGACAGGCTGGGGAACTCACTGCAGTCCCAATCTGCCTTCCCTCCCAGCCTCAGAGCTTCCCACACCCCCCAGCATCCTCCCACCTGTGGCACACCTTGCTCTTGAGACAGCAGCAAGGAGCCTGAAAACATGATCATTCCAACAAAGCAGATAACACTTAGGGGAGCTCCGAGTAGATAAATTCTACTCTTCGCAGCATGAAGTTACAATATGTTGTTTCTTCCACCCTCAGCAGGGGGGGAACTCTGTCCTACAAATCAAACTTGCTTCAAATTACAGGCTTAATCCTTAATGCCACAAGGCAGTCTGAATCACGTGAGTCTTTTGGTCCAAAGAATATGCAGTGCTGCAGATAAAGATGGACAGATCCTATTACAAGTGAAATCCTCCACTGCTCATTGCTGTCTTCTGGGTTAGAGGATATGCAAAGGGGCAGCTCTGCAGAGGGGTGAGGCAACGAAGAAATCTGTGGTTTTGAGAGTTTACTTAAGGTACAGTTAGCAAGTAACCTCCATAACTTAACAGTTCATTTGTTTGCTCCCATGGTCCTTCACCTATGGGCTGCAAGTTCCTGGGATCATGCTTGTAAGAGGTCCTGAAAAGCACCACAGAAAAACACTCATACTGTCAGGAGCCTCAGTTCACATCACTGCAATCCACCCATCCCCTGGAAAAATATTCCCAAGTGGAAAGGCCTGGAAATGGCTGTTATTAACTCATTAATTAACTCATTATACCAGTTCTGGCTTAAAAAAAAAAAAAAAAAAGTGTTTGTATTTAACATGGTACTGCTCTGACTTTTCCTTTCCTATTACTGCTTCCTTTTGCTCTGAGAGGAGCATAGCCCTCTCCTCAACAGCGCACACATATCCCTGAAAAGAAGTGCATGCAGTGCTACCCAGCTAAGAATGAGACAACAGGTGGGTAGGACAGATGGGGGACAGCAAGGTAACAGCGAGGTAATCAGGATTAGAACCATGAACAGTTACGAGAGACATGTGCATGAAAAATGGATCTTTGCTTATGAAGAGTTCACTGCTCCCTGCCGTTCTCACCAAAAAACATGTTACTTTGACATCACAGTTGGTTGCTATGGGGATGCTGATGCTACCAAAGATAGGACTGAGCTGAAGGGCTATAAAAAGTCCTGGGGACCCAGCTGAGTCCATACGCATTTGGGAAGGGCCACTGCAGCATTTATTTTTGACAGTAGCACAGCAGCCCATGAGTGTGACACAATGGGACATCAAATTCGGAGAAAGGGACGTCACAACACAACAGCGAGCCGTGCTGCCACGGGAGGGGTGGTTTGGGGAAGGGAGGGAGGAAGTCGGCACCACCCTGGCAATAAAGAACAAAGCTCCCAAAAAAGGAAGCAAGTTTTAGAAAGAGGAAATGCCAAAAATAGATCTTTTCTGTTCCCCGAAAGATGTCATAGGCTTTAGCAGCCTTGTGAGATATGGCTACTAACTAATTTTAAGTCTCAGTGAACGTGACCTTGCTAACAGACACTACCGTGGTTATTTACAGCTGAGCTGTCAGTAAGTCCTCGTCGACATTAATGCTTCCAGACCTGGTTAAAAAAACATCCTTCCATTTTCAACCTTCAACCCACAACCAACCACCAACCTCTACACTCCTGCCTCCTCACTGCTGAAAAATGGGCAGCAATATCCTGAGTAAAATTTATCAAGCACTGTTGTCAGATACCTGAAGGAGATCGGTACAAGATCATTGCCCCTATGAGAGGACTTCACTAGGGGACAGGATGATTCCCAGCGTTTTTGAAATCTGCAATATCAGTGAGGTTTTCAGAGTAAAAGTGTGGTCAGAGGAGCTTCTCCTCCTTGGTAAGTGTGTCCTGATCTGTGTGTGGCTGCATTTCAGCAGCTACTTTGTTCCCTGCTCCTGAAACTGAGTAGATTTGCCTTCACTAAGCCCAGTGCCAATAGTAACTTCTACTAAAATACTCCTCAAGCCAGCAGCAATGGATGCCATTTCCCCTCCAGTATTACAGATCTTCAGTAGACACAAAGACTCATTATTAATGTTCTAAACCCCATCCAAAAAGCAGGGCAGTGCTTTCTTCAGATATCGGTTAGCTCAGTACTGAACATGAAGGAATATAAGAACAAAAGACACTGCTTGGGTTTATGAGCACCATTCCAGATTTTCAAAGGCAAATTCATCCTATTCCCCATACACCAGGTTGGTGTCATTTAGGCTAGGCAAAGCAGGGGGATGTGCTATGCTCAGAGAGGGTGTTTCTGTAGTTCATAAAACATACTTTGCCTGTGATATGGCTGAGCAAATATGATACGGATGATGCATGAAAGTTCATCCTGTCTCCTCTCTCCACTTTCTTTCATGCCAAAGCAGCTTTGCTAGCACAGAAGTGGCTCTGACTGTCACACCTGCGTGTAAACAGGGAGTCTAGGACAAAAAAAGATGGGAAAAAGTAGAACAAAAACCAGTTTCTTCATTTTAAAACTTCTTGCAAGCACCACACATGAAGGAACGCAAACTACTCCATATGTCTGCTGGAAATATTTTGGGACATGTGCTCTCCCTCCTCAGAGAGGGAAACAAATAATGCCTTTATTATAGGTCTTGGAAGGAAACAGCAAGGGCTTTTATTCTAAAAGCCATTGCCCAGCAGCTGAGGAATCCCTGGAACAGCTAAAAGCCTTCTAACTTCTTGTTCAGGTCTACACATACCCTCTCTATATCCCAGTTAAACTTGTTGGGTTTTGTGCCAACATCAGTCATTAGTTTAACTTTCTCTTCTTTCTGCCTGTGTTTACACAGGTGTTGTATTTAAAGGCAGGAATCATTTCTCCTCCACCATTCCAGACTACCTGGCTGAGCAGCCACAGCCCTCCTGATTATTTCACTTAAAATAAGATCCTCACCCCTTGATTGTCTTTGCAACATTTTCTTGTATATGTTCATTCCAGCGTGAATTAATCTTTCTTGGCAGTGGGCCCTCCAAACAAGATACAGTGCTGCTGGTGCAACTGCAGCAGTGTTTGGATAGTGGCATTAATTCTGCCTTCACCTGCCACCCATGGCACCGTAACAACATGGTGTCAGAAATACAACAAGCCATAATCAATCACACACTCATCACGCCCATTTTCCGTGGCAGACCTCTCTGCTCTGTACAAGAGCAAATTTCACTGACATACACACAGAGGTGCCCTGAGGGGATTTCATCCCAACATTAACCCAGCCCTTGCTGCTATTAAACTGGGAACTTTCCCCAAGAGCACCCCTGCTCAGTGCTCTCACCTCTGCAGTGAGAGTATGGCTTGACTTGCCCACACTGTGCGATGCAACACATCAGGGAAGACTCAGATCAATGCTTTCAGCACAGTTACCCGCTTCACAGGCAGAATGTCCCTGCAAGAGAAGTTGAGAACAATAATGGACAACTTAATGCTTATGTCCCATTCCTCTCTTTCCCTGGGAGCAAGCGTTTAGAGAGAAGGGAGTAATGCCTCACTGTGCCTCAGTTTTCTCAAATATAAAGCTGCGTATAGCACTTTGCTTCCTGCATCCTTAGAACTAAGCGCCCAGGAATCACCAATCTTTCTTCTCACCTTATGTTGGATGTTCCCACCTGAAAAGAAAATTCACCACACCATTTCCTACAGAGGCAGTTACTTTATCCTTAGTCCTGAAAAAGGCAAATGCCAATTATTAGCCATATATGAGCTGTCATAATGATTTGGGTGGCAGAGAATGGCAAAAGTGTAGGAGAACCTGGCTGGATAAGACGACAGACAGATCCTTTATTATTTCTACCTCAAAACTGCAGTGATTCATTCAGAATGAAAAATGGAGTTGCTTGATTTAAACAGGAACTTGTCTGACTGCAGTGGAGAGAGAAATGAGTCTGAAATGAAGCTGAAGTTGTTG
Source organism: Bambusicola thoracicus (assembly GCA_002909625.1). Classification (NCBI taxonomy): domain Eukaryota; kingdom Metazoa; phylum Chordata; class Aves; order Galliformes; family Phasianidae; genus Bambusicola; species Bambusicola thoracicus. Next base: position 4,703 of record PPHD01014368.1, read on the forward strand.
TTTCTTTCTCCTCCTCCTTTCCTCCCCTCCCTGTCCTGTTGACCTATGAAGTCACACAGTACAAGTTCATTTATTGCTTGGTCCCATTTGCTGTCAAGTATGCCTGACTTTTAGGTGATGCACGAGATAGATAACAGCACAGCTATTTCCAGAGCATAGCAGTTTAAACAGGAGCAGTAGGACTGTCAGCCCCTCCCTACCCCTGATGTGTCTGGCCTCAAGTCTGCCTACCAGCACAGGCAGCCCCAGCTGCTTCTGCAAGGTGCCGGGAGCCCTGACCTCAGTTAGATGATGATTCATCTTCCTCACACAGCACCCAGCAACCCTGTCTGCTCTGATAGAAGAGAACCATGAATTCAGGTTTGCAAAGCTTGCAGAGTAAGGTCCCTAAACACCCATCCAAGCTAAGCATGGGAGTCAGCTTTTCGGGGAACTCCCTGCAGGGCACCTTACAGATGAGTGCTCTCTCCTCCAGGGGCAGCCCTCCCCACCGCTGAGCACCAGGGGAAGGAGAAAGCTTGTGCTGGCATGGAACCAGGTGCCAGTTCCAGCCCAGGAAGGACATGCAGCTCCACCCATGCATCTCTTGGGCCAGGTTTTTTTAAATAGAAAAATACCAAACAAAATGTTCCTTGTGTCCATTGTGGATTCCTGTTCCCTAAATCTTTCTCAACTTGCCATTGATGCTTCTTCAGCCATTAAACAGAGAAATGAGCTACTTCTGAAGCTGCTAATTGAACAGAGCTGACTGGCTTCAAGCTCTGGCTAAAAATGATGCAGATTTTGTCCTAGAGGCATACAGAACAGACAGAGGCAGACTTGGTGGAGCTGACTTATGGCCCCCTTTGATCCAACCTGAGACAGGATGGTAGGATCCTTCTTTAGGGACCTGCAACCAGTTCCCTGCAGCAGTCTCATTATCATCGCAAATCAAAACCCCATGCTTTTAGATTGCCAAAACTTTACATTTTTATCTTTGTTATCAAATTAGCCCCCTATTCTTTTCTCCTGAACTCTGCAGAAGTATAAAACACTTACTGTACTTTAAGTAATGGTCATGATGCCATTGTTTCTGCAATTCTTTTTAGGCAGAGGTCTCAGCAAGCTTTACCAGTAACAGTGAATTGAATCCCACTCCCCTGGTTCATCTGAGAGCCAGAAAGTGTGTTAACTTTATCATGCAGTTACTCTAATTCACAAGCTATCAAGATACAGCCAAAAAAAAAATCACTCAGCAGCTGAGAATTACAAGATGAACAAGATGAAGGATCAACAAGAATTTACTTTCTATAGCTTGCTCTGTTGTTGCCATAATATGGGCAAGTATCTGGAGAATACAAGTTTGCAAAGGTAAATTTCTAGAGAGGAAGTCTGACATCACACAAATACTGAATGGGACAACCTACCAGGCAGAGTACAAAACAGTGCAGACAATCTGAGCACAGAGAACCAAAATGTGTTTTGCCAGGCTCCTTAGAGCCATTAGCATTGCATTTCATAGCACTCAGCCCTCACTGTGTGATGTTGAAATCAAATAAAAGGTATCTGCTTGAACAGCAAGGCTGATCTCCAGAAGAAACTTTAATTTGAAACTGGAATTATGTGCAAAATAAACTAATAAAACTTTCTTCTCTATCGTATGCAAAACCCAGAACCTCTCCAATCTTCCCTTGTCAGAAGCCAGGCTTTTCAATCCCACAGCATCCTACCAGCCTGAGAAATTTCCCCCCACGAATCAGATTCCCCATCCACCCTTCCTATGTATGACACAGTACTTAAGGTAGCTGGAACGCGAACCTACTGCTGTGTTCCTGTGTCATTGTCTTTTGTCGCTGCATCAAGTCATATCAAAACAAAGTAAATTTAAGTACAGTGAGTGTGAGTGGTACAAAAATGGTTGTACGGCCTATTTTAGGTGCAACACTTTCTTCTGAAATAAACTTGAGATATATTGTAAAATGCTACTAAATTTTAGGTCATTTTCCCAATTTGAATGTGTAGGAATACGTGCATGTAGGCTTTAAAGAAAACAAATAGAAAATACTTTGCAGCCCACTTCCCGATGTCTCATAGAGCACAGATTAAGAAATGCTGTTCTCTATCGAACGCCACCATTTTTTAGATCCCATTTCAAGTTTCCTCTTTTATTTGAAAGCCTGTAAAGATATCAAACTGCAAAAGATAAAATACCAGAAGCCCTCAGGTTGCTCGAAGATAATGGCAAGCACGTTATGGTCCGTCACCCAGGGATTTTCAGCCAATTTTACCAATGTGTTTATCCTACAATTTCTTTCAGATAAGCCCATGGAACAGATTGTCAGCCTTGCATGCACATAGTGCTACAATAGCTGAGACAAGATGAGCAAACAAATTGAAAAAGAGACACAAATTCTGACATACGGATGCACGCAACTTCATAACTTCTCTGGATTTTCAAAACACAGACTATGAAAGAGCAAAGCACAACAAAACAGCGGGCTGCGGGACATAGAAGAGGACTTGGAGAGGTATGGTCAGACATAGAGCAGTTCATCCAAAACAAATAAATGCTTTGCAATCTGAGTTGTAACACAGGTCCTGCCTAGTAATGATAAATACATATGGCAGCATATGCTCCATATGTCAATGCACAGTCTGTTCCGTGACTAACAGTTTAAGATTTATTTCAGATTGCATGTTCAACATAGCTCAAGTCTTTATGTTCTCTAGCGTTTTTCTTTCAAGAACAGTCTCATCATCTTAAATAAGTGATTTTCTTCTTTGCAATTGATATCCAGCCTTGTTTGATTCAAGTTTAATAAGCTCTCACCATTTCCAGTCCCGTCCCTCTACTTTTCTTTGGCATCACAGGCCCTGTTGACTTGTTTGTTAAGCTACCAGTGTAGGTTTTCTTCTCTTCTAGACATAGCACCTGTCTTTTTATTCTGTTGTCAGAAGAACTGTACTGAATATACTCAAAAAGGCCATTTAAGAATGCAATATCTGACAAACAGCACTGTCAAAGTATGGATCTTGGAGCACGTTGTGTTCAAGATGATCTGTTAAAATCCTGTCACTGTATTCAATTTGCTTAATAATTTGGCTCATGTCATCTCAGAATGGATTTCATTTTTATGGATAACAAAAACTAACCTTTTCCATTTGTTATGAGGGGTCTTATTTATCTATTTATTTTGAGTTCCCATGGAGTCCTATGTCTGTTCCCTACAGAGTACACCCAATCTAATGGTTCTTTTCACCACGTTGCAGAACTTTTCTTCTAACCTCCTTTTTAAAACTTGTAGAAACTGTCATGCAGCACACCCTCTGTCCTTCTGAAGCCCAGAAGCAGTAGCCCAGTTCTTCATCAGACCGAGGGACCTATGTGCTTAACTCCACGCTAGAGGACTTCTATCTTCATCTTTGTGCATTTTCCCTTTCTATTTAAATGGCAGCATGCAGTATCCCAGTTCTGGCACTGTTCTTCTAAATAAAAGCTCTCTGCAGATACTATAACTGTTCCATTTTGACATATTTATCAAGTACTGCCTGTGCCATTGGTGGTGATGGGTGGTTTGCAAGTGTTCATTGGAAAATTCTTTTTCATTCTGCTGAATTATGTTTCAACCTTTAGAAAAAAATCTCATCACGTGAGGAATCCCTTTCCTCCCTTGGTGCGCACATTTTTCTGCACTTTGTCAATGTTTCTAAATAACGGTCTGGGTCTTCTACAACTTCTACATACTTCCTCCATCATTTGTGCTGATTACTACCTCACTGGCATTGCCTTCTTCTGCTTCCCATCAGTTTTCATTCTGTTAACTGTTTCCTAACTGATACAGTTACACGCACTCAAGGACCCTTTCAGCATCCTTACCTTGGACTTGTATTTGCAATCAATCTTTTGACTTAGTGTATTCACACCGGCCTTTTCCAGTGCCAGACTCATCAGAGAGGCTGTTTATGAGTTTTGTTACTGCTGTGCTGTGTGACCATCTGGTCAGCAGGCTTTTTATATCCCTTACTGATAGAAACGCCCTCCCAGTCCTTTACAAATCCCTGTACTATTTTCCCTTTGCGCAGTCACCTTGAGCTCTTCCATAGCAAACAGAATTTTTTTTTTTTTTTTAAAAGGATACGTGATCCTCTGATACTTCCAACCTTTCCACAACATGCTCTGCCTTACCTCCTGCCACTTTTACTGAGTTCAGTGTCCTTATCTCACACTTCTGGGTTTGTACTGTTGCAGTCTTCTCTACTCCTTCAGTTTAATTGTAACAGTAGCTTTTAATTTCCATCCCATGCTTTTCCTTCAGTGAGTTCCCTAGTTCTCAGGGCTGCACACACTCAGTATCAACCTCAATATTAACTTTCTTTCCAGGTCTTTCACACTCTGTGCTGTTGTTTTCTCGATGAGTAGGACACATTTTAAGATAAATCCCTCATTACAAGAGAAAACTATGCATGCATAAGATTTTTAAGAATTCTCTTCTTCCTCAGATGTAGGCTGTCACCATACACCGCTCCTGTGCTCTTTTGTTTGACCTTTTCCAGCTTGGCATGCTGTGGGACACAATGCACTAAATGCTTCTAGAATTCAAGCCTGCCCACATGCCCCAGCTGCATCTCTGCAGAGCATTTACATCAAACATCTGCATTTCATTAAGTTTCAGGTTTTGGCACAAAACCACAGCTTTACTAGCTTCTCTGGAACCTGCTAACTTTCAGAAGCTTTTGGAAGAGGCTTGCCCATGGTGATTTCAGGTGGAAGCCATGAAAAACTGGAAGTTTTGCTTGGATTTACCCACAATGTGACCCCAAAAGCTCAATTCTAAGATGAATCTGAAAGGCTTTGAGACTTTTTTTTTTTTTACTTTAGCTATCTTCTGAATGAATTATTTAAAGTATGGTGATCCAAATTAATGTCACATTCAGGATTTGCAATAATGGAATATCATTTGAAAGTCTGTAAAGTTTATGCCACCTTAATTCTGCTCTCCACGTGTAGATCTGGATTACTGCATAACCAAATAAGACCTTATGCATCTTTAAACAATTTTTGATAACAAAGTTCTAAGCTGACATGTTTACGGGGCAAGGAACTGCTACTATTAAATGATTTCCATCCTACCTTTTCAGAATACTACCTGGTTCAGCCGATTCATCTTATTGAAAAAATACAGATTCACAGACATTCACAGATTTTTCAACCCCCTTATAGGCAAGAGAGAGGGGAAAACAGGTTCAGTTTCGGTCCTTTTCTTTACCTCTGTTGTATCAAATGGGTTTGTGCAGATCTCATGAATCATCCAGAGCCATCCAGCCCTCTGCTTCAAGTCTTTATCCACACACTCGTGGCTAAGGGCTTCTGGAAGAACTGCTGCCATTCTGAACACAGTTCACAACATCAAAAGATTTCCACATGGATGAAAATTTTCACTGCTCCAGGAATTTCACTGTAACATAAGCAGGGTTCTGCCAAACCAGCTCTGCCTCTCCTTCAGCATACTGGCATCCAAACACCAGGCATGGAAAAATACATACCAGTGTCAGCAAAACTCAGACTTGAAGAACTAGCCTTCCTTCCCTCATTCCTGGCCTGTAGCCATACTATTGCTGCCTGTGATCTTGTCATACAGTATTCTGTAACCTCCAGAGGGTCAGATTGACTGCTGAGAGAAATTCTGGCAATTGGTTGTTTCTTGTGCTCAGCTTGCACTTCCATTCCCTCTGCAATTCACTTCTGTGGTATGGTTTCATACCATCAAGACAAACAGTACTGAAGGCAGCCTCTTAGCTGAGCAGAGCTGGACAATGTGGTGTACCTGGAGATCCCACATCACTCTTTCCAGTGGAGGAGGCTGGCTCAGGGCTGTAATGGGTTCAGCTCCAGATGATTGCTTCTGCTTCCTGCTAGCTCACCTACTCCGGCAGTTTCAGTTCTGCATTTACAAACACTGAGAGCGAAAAGAATGCTGGTGCAAAGGCATTTGTAAATATCCATGGAGGGGGATGGAGCACTTCCAGTTTGCAAAGAACTTCTAGATTAGTCTGTGGCAAATGTAATGTGGATGTGAACAGTGAACAGGTACATATACAAGTGTGCGCACAAATACAAATGCAATGCTGAGCCATATTTCATCATTTATATAGTTACTTTGATCTTCAGACTGTCTTACAATAATAACTTCCTTCTGAGATAAGATAAAGGAACATTTTCCCTTTCAAAAATGCAGCAGAAAAATCAAGATGTGAGCGGCCTCTAAAAGAAATACTCTCCTCCAGCCTAATTTGTACATGATTAAAACCACTGCAGAACTTTTATAGAAGAAAGTCTGTAGACCCAGATGGGCAAACCTCACAAATACTTTTCCTGGGGCACCTTAATACATCACTGTCCTTAGATTTTTGTCAGCCTTGCTGCAGAAGTAGCGTGGTTTGCAGCGTGCTTGGTAGAAAGGGAGAAGTTACTGGATGCTCCAATTCCCAGACTAACATTTTATTTCAAACCCCACTTCTCTGGCAACTGAAGCCAAAACATTGAACTTTGAATGACAGGCAGGTCTATGCTCCCTTGCTTGCACTTAGGGTTAAGGATGTTTTAAGCTTCTGCAGGCAAACAAGTCAGGAGTTCACACAGGACATACATGATGGGCTCTCAGATGGAGCTACTCTGATATCAAGGTGTTTCTGAGCACCAAAGCTCACTGTAATCCATTAGCTCCCTCAAACAAACTTCCTTTAGGGTTCTTTGTCAACAGGATTACGAATCATACCAATGTTAGGAAAGCATCACACTGGAAAAGCAGGCAGCTGGACTTCTGCTTTGACTTGCTTTGTGGCTTAAAACAAGTTGCTTCATACAGCTCTACCACAGCTTCCTTTCCTCCACACTGGGAATATGCTGTCAGACAAATACTACTCTTGGTTTCTAGCTCACAGCAAGGAATTCAGCACATTGCTGTGATTGTGTCTGAATGGAGACACTGACAAATGCAGCAGAGCAGGCGCTCTGTCTTTGATCTCTCCCTTCCCTCCATGCAATTGTGCTCAATGGTAAAATTTACAGTCTTGATATTTGGAACTGTCCCAAATGCCTTTCCCTTAGATAACACGTGCAAATTGAATCAGGTCTTAGTTTAAAGTTTAGGAATGTCGCTAAGAAATTGAACAGCTCTGCAGAAACAAATGCACATCAGCTAGGCCCTAGTTTCCTTTCCCTAGCCAGCAAGACAATCACAAAAGTGGAATGAGGCTGCCAAAGAACAAAAGATGCTGAGTCCTTCTAGAAAGAACTTGGTTTTAGAAACAAATAAATACAAAGTAAATCTTCTTTAACCAAAGCAAACACAAACATCAACAACAGCAAACCTTCAGGAGGGAGGGGACAAGACACACATGACTAACGATAAGGCTTGTACTATGGACAGAAGTTGCTGATGTAAAATAGAGCCCAAAGGATATCTTAATTTTCTCCCGTTAATGCCACACTCCCCTCTTTTTTCTATCTTGGCTTCCCACTTGCCTGGTGGAAATTGATATTCTGTGGCCAACAAATGTTATGATTCAGGTTGTCCCATGCTCCCTGAGAGACTGTTTTGGCAGCCTTCTGGGCTGCGGGAAGTGACTTTGTGACTCATCCCTCTGTCAACAATATGGAAGGACAGATCTAATCCGTGGCTTCAAGTCCAATCTTTAAGGCTATGTAAAGGGACTGAGTGGAAAACTGAACATGCCTTAGACAGCCACACAAAACCAGCGACTTGTCAGCTCAGCAAGGATCACTGCTTCTGTGATTTTGCAGTTCTATTCTCAGTGCCCCACAGATGTGGCAGAAGCCATTTATCAAGTTGTGAAGTTTCATGTTCCTCTCCACTTGCTATCACTGAGGGCAGCTATAAGCATCTGCTGTGATGTGGGTATAGCTGGCAATAGGCAGCTGACTTTCCAGAGGCCACTCTGTCCTCCAGGACTTCTTATCACTGCAGGGATGGACTGCATGTCAATGAATACCAAAGACAGCACATATCTCTCAGCTCAACCCAAAGTCCTCTGAAGTCAACAAACTTGGAGTCCATTTCAGTGAGCTTTGTTACAAACCTTAGCCTACCCATGAGTGATGACGTGTAAGAGGAATTTACATTATTAATAACTTCTTAATACAGTATCACTGTCTTCTTAATAAGGCATAAGTCCTCACAAAGGGCACTATAATGTAATCTGAGTGTTTTACATTTTGAGGGCCTTGAGAAACAGAATGCTTTGGAAGATGATATGACTCTGAGAAGTAACAAAGAAATACTGTTCTTTTCCTTTTGAAAGGAAAATGTTTGCTTTATTTTCCTTCCATAAAGGAGGCTAAAGCTTTGGATCACGCTGAGCCAAGGTCCTTGAAAAGAGCAAGGAGTCAGCATGGCTAGTTTTCACAGGGCAAGGTTAAACGCTGTTAAACAGACACATTTTTTACTAGTCATAAGAATTTAAGTGATGTTATGAAAAGCTTTGGTTTTCTCATTAAAGAGACTGTTTTCCTGCAAAGGTTTTCCAGATTAAATTGATTCTGTAACTGAAACTTATGATATTGAATTATGCAGACAAAAGACAAGAAGCTTTCTGCACGGTTCTAGTAAGTTCACCATCCTCTCTCACAGTCAGCATCTCCTTGGCTGCACAGATCAGAATTAGGATTCTCTGGGCAGGGTTTGCTCCCTCTAGGAGTCTTCAAGGAACACAGCTATGCGATTGCATTTCTGATCTTAAGTATGGCAAGCAGAAGGATGGTTTATGACTCTAGGCCAAATTCCTTTCAGTTATTTGACCTGCAAACAGGCCAAAGATCATTCATATCATATATATGCTCGTACCCGAGAAGAATTTTACCTTGCACACATCTCAGAATTAGACTGAAAAAAAAATCTTACTTTGCAATCAAGTTGTATGACATAAGAAAGCCTGAATAGTGGTTGGAATTGCTAATGTTCAGAGCATGCCTTGAGATTCTTGAAAGAATAATACTTCTCCAGTTTGAATCTTAAAATAAAACCTCAGACCTCATCAACAGCACAAGGTAAAGTGGTGAGGAGGAGCTGTTGTTATGTGATGAGCATAGTGCAGTCAGCATCATCATTGTGGAGCCTATGGAGTTCCACATAGAAGGACAGAAAAGTCCTCCTTGCACCTTTTAAGACAGTGAAAGGTTACTGCTTAGACCAGATGTAGTGGATGTGTCTGCACAAAATACAGTTAAAAAATGTGTACACCGGTACAATGGACACTTGTAATATCCAAATTTCTGTACTGGCGTCTTACTTTATGCTGTACCATTTCCACTCCTTGTCAGGAAACAGCTCATGTCAGCACCCAGAAGTATTAGGGTCAATACCCTACCTACAGTTTTGCAATCAAAATGTTAAGTCACTCATAGTTTTTGTCTGCCATTAAAGCGTTAAATATTTTAGCACTTAGAAAAATATAATTCCAGCATAAATAAACTGCTGGTCTGATCCAGAACTTGTACTGATGTGCTCTCTTGGTATGTGGAAATTGGTATCCAAGCAATACTCCAGTTAAGCCACAAGTTATGAGAGACAACTCTAGGCTTAAAGAAATAAGTTTTGCGCCCTTCATCAAATGAGAAGGGTGAGGTTAGGAGACAATAATGATCCCTTCTGATTTCACATTTCTGATTCTGCCTTTCTCCATTAACCCCATGGGAAGATCTCTTGAAAGTCAAAGAGCTTATAATAAAGTGTGGAAGGCAGGATGACGGTCGTGGTTGTTGCTCAGGAATGCAGAGAAAAGCAGAATCATGCAGTGTTGAGGGGAAATACTTTTGAGAAAGACACAGCTGGGGTTTTACCACATAGAACAAGACCCGAATACCAAAGAAAAGAAAAAGCAAACCATTAGCAATGCAGAGGATGATTGCATTATCAAGCAAAGATGTCACACAACTAAAGGACTGAAAAACAAACAAGTGTTGCAAGATGGACAGACAATTCACTGTGATGGATGAAGGCAAAGGAGAGGCTGTTGCCTCATCAAGCTGATAATTTAGAAGCAGGTCAGGTACCAGCTCCTGGAGCTCTGATATATTACAGAACCACTCTGCCCCAGGCCACCGCTACACAAAGTGAAAAATAATGGACCAAGCAGGAAACAGGTAGGCACACAAAACAGAAAGGAGGATATTCTTGATGAGAAGGAGCCTAAGCAACTATCTCACAGGTTATTTCTCTGTTACTCAAGAACTGATCCATTGGTAGAGCATTACAGGTCCAATAAAGCTACCGACTGCAGAACTATCAGCAGACCATCAGAAAAATGAAGAAAACCTCATAATTAACCTTCTCCTCAGTAAGTGCAGTGTTATTACAGAAATTAACACAAAATTCATGCTCACAGACTGTGAAATTTAGAGGATGCTTCTGGCTCATGTGTTTTCCTTGAGCACTGACAACAGGAAGTAGGAGGAAATATGATTTATAATCAAAGAAATCGGTAGGACATTGATTACTGGATGGACTTCAGGGTCTAAGATGCTTTCCTCCCTTTCCTAGTTCTAGGAAGAGTGTTCGTGGACACCTTATAATGACAGAGTATACACCAAGCACAAGATTTTGCTGACATTTTTTGTATGTCTCTGTTGCTTAGGAAAAAATATTGCTTTCAGTTCTGTAGTATCTATGTTGGGATAGTGCTTACTAATATACGCAATGCCAAATCTTATGACATGTGTACAGTACAAGGCAAAGGATATAGCTGCCACTGGCCAGTTTTCAGATCACCCAAAAATAGTACCGATTGCAATTCAGTAATAAGGAAGGAATAGATTACCCCTTTCTGAGTATAATGGCTCACTGGAAACTCCCAAAGGAGATGACCTCCATAAAGAGATGCTTCCCCTTTGGTTGCCAGTCCTTAAATAAGGTTAGGGAGAGGTGGCCCCTTGGTCTGTCCCTTCTGGTCACACAGGTGAATCGCTTTCACCCAATACTTTATATCATGATTTTATTAAGGGAGGAAGTGCTCTTGTGTTCTTCTTCCATGTGCTGCTCGTTGTGTCAGGGGAAAGAAGCAATATCTGGTCTCTTCCACTGTTGGAAGTGGAAAGTTCTCCAGTGGTACTTAGTTTTTGCTGGAGCCCATCATGGCTCCTGAGAAAACTCTCTCTCTGATTTGGAAGAGCTCCACTCTTTTGTGAAGAGTCTCTGAAAAAGGTAAAGGAGCTGAGAAACAACATACCTATAGTCACAATATAGCTGCTAATGAAAACAAATCATAACCATTTGAGGGAAGAAATCCACTGAAGAGAATGCAAACTGTAAACCTTCATTAAGATCCAATTTGTTTTATAAAACCTTCTGACTTAACTCCATGCTGACTTGCAGGAGGCCAAGAACATTGACACCTACTGTAGCTCCTCCTGAAGCTCTCCATGAGCAACTTCAGCAGATTTTCCCAGGCACACAGGCTGGGAAAGCAGTTAAAGGGAGTGCTTGCCATACATAGGAGAAATAGCCTCTTGCAGGTGATAGTGCATAGAGTCCATGGCTGAAATGCTCACTGATGCAGTCTAAGTGCTGACAGAGAAATCCTACAGAACAACAGCCTTATACATAGCTTTCCAGTGCCATCCCTATCACTTGACATCTACATTACTATCAAGTAAGATGAAAGACATGAAAGATCTTCCTAACACACCACCCTGGACCTGTGTACAGCAGAGAAAGGCAAAGACAGTGCCTTCTACTAGGATATAAGAACTACAAAGTCATAGAAGGTAACAAAGAAAAAAAATTTAGCTCACCTCTTCCAAGGAGTGGTGACAACTGGAAAGGAACACAATCCCATTCCAGAGAGATGCTACTCCCTCAGCTGCTAGCCCTTAAACAATGGTGAGAAGGTGTGGATCTAGATTCCACCTCTTTTGGTCACTCATGTGCATTACTTGCAGCTGAGCTCCCTTGGTTAGCCACTGTCTCACCTGGTGCTCAACCATCTCTTCAGGCTGTGACCTCGCAGCTCTGCTGCAACCTGGAATCTTGTGCATTGAAGAAGAA
>PPHD01014369.1:0-16743 GCA_002909625.1 Bambusicola thoracicus
TAAGTTTTCATGCTCTTTATGTGCACATGTGAATGTGTGTATATGTATATAAATACACAGATACAGTTTCTTAAATGGGGCATATTTTAGAGTCTTGTGGTTAGAAAAGTAAAGCAAATTTGAAAAGCTTCCTTTTTTTTTGATCTGGTGGGTTTTTCCTTTATTTACTTTTTTAATGTTGTTTTAAATAATGGGAATGAGTGTGAGCATGAACACTTTAAGTTTCCTATCTGTTGATAATTACGTTCTGATGTTCATGACCTGTAATGATATCCTATGGAGAAAGATGAGTGCGGTGATTTTTTCTTTAGGTGGACTTTATATATTACATTATTTAAAGGGAGTGCAAGTGGGCAAAATATTTGACAAAACCAGAAATTAATGGAAAATTTCAAAGTAAGTTAAGCTTATTTCTCTGAGTGCTTCAAAATAGTTCTGCATTCTCCAGTCAGGAATGAAACTGGTCCTTTTCTTAAGCAGTGTAACTTAAGCAATTTAAACAGCTGAAGTGTTTCCAGGCAGATCTTTCTTCCTTCTTTACACCTATTCTGCCCTGAATGCTATGGCTAGAGGTTATCCTTTACACTTGATCCCTGCCACACTTGAAGAAGAGAAATGGCAGAAATTGCCTCATAAGAGCAGGCAATTAGAAATGGATCAAATGATTGTTACAGCAGCTGTGGTTTTGTTGCACTGTGCCATTCTTTCTATACCTTCAGACCATGTTAAAACATCCCATCTATTTTATTTTAGTCACGTTGAAACTAAAGACAAGCTTGTTGGTACAGATGTAAGGAAGGACTTAGAGAAGGAGACAATCACAGTAAGGGAATTCTTGAGAAATATTTGCTAGATAAATTGACACTTCTCTGCTCCTAAGTTGGTGGTTTTGTATTGCTTCTTTGGTGGGGTTTTTTCTAATGAAAACCATTTTTCAAGTTTTAGTGCACAAATGCATAAATATTTTAGTGCTTTCTAGGAAAGTCGTTTTGACAGAATTCAGTATTTACACCTACAAAAGGCTCAAGTGTAATTTCTCATGACAGTGTCATTGTTATAGTCTAGGAACAAATGCAGGCAGATAACAGGCAGCATTATCTGAAAGGTCAGGAACAAATTAAATAAATGATTGGACCCATCACTACTGTAGACTGTTGTGTGCAAGAGGCAGAGGTATGTAAAAATATTGCATTGATATAAGGACATTATTGCCAATGTTTGTAGCAGTGATTTACATGCTGATGGTGATATCTGCAGTAAATATTTTTCTAAATAAATCTGTTTAGTGAGGTAACACATTTCTTCAACGTATTTCAGCATACATGACCTCCCCAAATGCAGCTGTATCGCTCCTGAAAGCAGCATATTTTACCACTGTGGCCCAGAAGAGCAGGGGGTGAGGGAGCCAAGGGAACAGCAGGAACTGTGGCAATTCCCTGAGGCAATTCTTCACCTATTGGCATTGGTTTGTTTGTATCCAATATTACATGTGAAACCATACTGTATGTATCACATGCTCTGGAGTAGATTGCTCTGATTTTAACTGCGGTTTTCATTGTTTGTTTTCAAAGGATTTGCTATTCCAGTGCAGGAAAGCAAAAAATACTCTTCCCTTGGGGGAAAAAAAAGTAGTTTTTATCACTATCATCTTCTAAATATAATGAAATATTTTATAAAACACAACCGAGAAATGGATTAATAACCATACTTAAGTACAAATTGTTTAATGTGCAGTGAAACATTCGAGTTTCCACTTAGATAAATTGAACAGAAAAAGGAATAAAAGGAGCCACTTTTGCAATTCGGGGAAAGCTGCCATTTTGCACCAAATATTTCTGACAAAACCATAGTAATTTCAAACAAAGCCATTGTAATTTCAAACATACCTTAGGTATTCAAGGAAGACACTATTCTTTAGACTAGATCATTGTGTAGTCTATAGAGGAATATGGATTTGTTCCTAAGGCAGAAAAAAGGCAGGCCTGAAACAAATCCGTTATTAGAATGATGCTTTTCTTTTCACTGTGATTTTTTTCTATTTTTTTTAAGAACTTATCATACAGTTTTATCTGACTGAAGCTGACAGTTTGCATTGGTGAATTACTTCTTAGTGTTCTTGGAGTTTATCCTCTTGGAAACTGTAGGTCGAAAGTCATTAAAACTTGTTTACAAATATCGTTACTCCCAAATTGGTAATTTAAGGTGGAATTAACCTTCACAGTCCCATTTTCTGTATATACTTTTTGTTTTCCATTTCTCTTCTCTGTTTATTTTTAATTTTCCATTTCATATTTTTCTCTTGACAGTCTGCAGTCATTTACTAATCAGCTAATTTGCTGTTATTAGATGGAGACACAGTGAAGAGATTATACTTTCTAATTGTCAATAAGACCCAAATCACGAGTAATGGACCAGAACTTACTCTTAGGAACTGCTCTTTGGTTTTGTACTTTCTTTCTTTTATAGTGCATTTGTAAAGCATATAATCTCAAAAATATATGGAATTTCAGAGTTTCTACTGTCCCTGGAATGCGATCTTGTTGTGGTTAGAACTACATGGTGCGTGGTCATACAGGGAAATGTGGTACTTTGTGAGCTAGCTTGGTGTGCTTATAGCCCTTCCAGATCAAGCATGATCTCATCTTGTTAGTTCAAGGCTGCCCACATACTATTAGATGTGAATGCAGGTATGATGGAGATGAGGAGTGAAGGAACCATGCTCATTAGATGGTGAAACAAGTATCTCTGCCCTTGAGAAGATTAATGAGATTTGCTCTGCTAAAGAGCCTGCTATATTGTCATCTGATCTGTGGAAATTTGGATATCCATTTTCTCTGTTGCAAATCGATGACATTTTATGTGAGAAATGTGACTGAATATGCGTGTGTATGTATATGCATGATTATGTGAAGGAAAACTAAATTACAGCTTCACAAACTGCTACAATATAAGGATCAAATGGCTGTGGTATGATTACAGAAAGTACATGCTGTAATAAAATACGAATAGGAAAATCAATATGCAATATGCAGTTTTTATGGGAATTGGTTTTGCAATGGGTTTAGAGAGATTAGTGCAATCTGGACAGTGTTGACTGTAGTGTCTGTTTTGTGATTTGGGGAAGGGCATTTACTGGCTTGACTACATGCAAAGATTCTGTCATAGTTACAACGCTGGAACTGAAACACTCATGGTGTCTGTGGGTATGTTCCATGCACGCCCCAAGCAATGGAGTAGCATGGATGTCCCACAGATAGCACTACTCACATTCTGCAGGCACTTCAGCTCATGTCCTCAAGCAGAAAGGTCTGCAGGGGGAGTTTCTCTTCTCTGAATAGGCAAAGAACTTGGTTAGTAAAGGTCTTCTGTTACTTTTCTAGATACCCACTCTCACCATATCTGTTTTGGTTTATTTGCTGAAGCACTGTATTCTTGATAGTTGTTGAGGAAGAAAAGAGAGGAACTGCATGTGAAGTATTTAATATTAAAGAGCATTTACACCCTTTAATTTATTACAACAAGAAGCTTTAATAACAGTGTAGATATCCTATGCTGAACTGAAGCCTTCCTAAGAAGTACAAAGAGATGAAATGTAATAGGCTGTATACATAGTTGAAATCTCATTGCTACTTGAAGTGCAGCACTTTTACTGAGAGTGCTCTCTAATCCATTTTAAATTGAATATGAATAGTTCCGTGATAACGCCACCTTTTTTCATCACTGTGTTGTTTTCCTAAAACTTGATCATTGATCGTAAAAGCCCCACATTTCTGCTTGAGTCAGTTCCCGGAGGTGGTTTTGTATTTGTTGTGCATATATATTTTTAGTTTTATAAAGGTTCTTAAAGTCAGAAGCAGTTTACTGAAGGCAAAATGGAGGTAGAGGTATGGTTTTTTACACCAGAATCTCATACCATTGTATTTTTAATGATTACTAGTGAGGTTGGTTTTCATTTTGCCAGAAGAGGCAAAAAGAAGTGCTTATAAAACTCTTTTCTTATCATGATGCAACTGCTTTTTATATATTAAAAAAACAAGGTAGTCAATGCAAACAAAAATTCTGCTCCTGGTCGCATTCCTGAGCAAGCACTGCCCCATCCTTATTATTTTTTTTGGAAGAGGGGCTTCATCCACCCCCGTGAACTGCCCAGGGTCACTGAGATTTATTAGCAAGGTGAGTTGGCTCCTGTCATGTGAAAAGTTATTAATGGCTTTGTGATAATTCACATTAATTGCATCATGTGAACTTCCATTATCACTCTCATCTGTAACCTCCTAAAAATATCAAGGTTATCAGTTATTTATATTCTTCCTCTTATTTCGGTGACCTCAAATTATATCATTGTTTTTCATTCCACAACAGTTTTTATTGTTTTATATGTCATGGGAGTCAAAAGTAAAGCAATATTCTCAGCCAGCCCTAAAACCTGGTCAGGTTTCAACTGCTTGTCTCTCTATAACCCAGCTGTACATTTAAAACCATGCCTGTAAAGCAGCTTACGTACCTGTGTTTATAGCTTTTGGACAGCTTAGCCCAGCAGAACTCAGTTCATACTGTTGACATTGAACAGATTGATAGCCTGCATGGAGTGGGGAATAAAATAAAGCTCTCGGTGAGCAACGTGACCATGGAAGATGCTCAGTTACTGTAAAGCTAGATATCCTTAAGAGCAGAGTAAAGAAAATACGTATATGAGTAAAAGAAAATGTAATAATGCCTAACCATTTGCAGTCCTTGGCTGTGCGCACTGCAGTAAATAGGCTGGCTATTAGGAAACGTTCTCTGAAAGAGACGTGATGCACAGGCTGCCCAGGGAGTGGTGGGGTCACCATCCCCTGAGGTGCTCCAGAAGTGTGGAGATGTGGCACTGAGGGACATGGTCAGTGGGCATGGTATGGCATGGTGTGTTGGGTTGGGTTGGGGTTGGGGATCTTAGAGGGCTTTTTGAATACTAATGGGTCTGTGATTCTATGAATAACTTAATGAGAGTCCTCTGCAGTGGCAGTATGATGTATATAAATATCTGTGGTACTGAGAGATTGTTCTTAATGTTTTACAAATAGAGGCTGGAAGGTAAAAAATCCACCTAATCATTAGACAGCATTCCTCTAAGGACAATTTTGAATGGAAGATGAGATAGATGGGTGTCTCATAGAGTCATAGAATGGCTTGGGTTGGAAGGGACCCCAAGAAACATCTAGTTCCAACCCCCCATGCTGCAGGTAGGACCACCAACCTCCAGATCTGGCCCTGGACCAGGCTGCCCAGGGCCCCATCCTACCTGGTCTCAGAGGCATTCCCCAGGGAAACATTCAGCAGTGCTGAGCTGTGCAAAGCAAGCCCAGCTATAGTAGCTGCTTACATCTCTTTCTATAGATATTTCTGCTGTAACACTTGTATCTGCTACTGACACTATGAAGGGCATGTTTACATTCAGTGTTGTATGATTTGCTGCATTTTGTTGTGGTACTGACTCTGGTACCCCAGAGGCTTAGAGGAGCAAAATAGTTTGGATTGAGGGACAAAAGTTTCCAACTGAAGGAGCAGATGCAGCACCTGGAGCACCCCAGTGTGGCACAAGGAGTAAAAGATCCTCTACAGAGTCCCCGAAAGGTGACCAGCAAGATGTGCCCAGCAGAAATGGGCTTCTGTCGTGGCTGGCACTGCATAAACATCAAATGAGAAGCATCACCATCTCTGCAGCCAAAATAGAGCTGATAAAAAATAAGAATGAGGGAGGAGCCAGAGGTGAAATGTGTTGGCAAAGCAAAATGGAGAGCCTGAGGTCTCATGCCATGACCATGTTGTGTTCCTTGTCGGTGACACTAACAAATACTTAGCAAAAGCAGTTACATTATTTACAATTCAGAAAATGAAAGCTTTATTTGCCTTTAGTTACAAAACATGAAATTGAGGGGTGGTTCTAGTGCTATTAAAAATGCTAATATTGTTGTTCTGTGTTATATCAATTATTTTGAAGAACATGAGACTGAAAATTGAGATTTATTTAATAATGTGATTTATGCTACAATGGCATATCTGTATTAAATCCAAAGAATTCAATGTAGTAGGTGTAAAAATAGAGAATTAATTCTGAGATAAGTTCCTATATGCAGATGATATAGTGACTTAATCAAAATAGTTTTTAGGGTGGATCTGGTAAAGAGCAGGGAATTTGATTTTTTTAACATCTGACATCTCAAGACATGTAGAAGGGCAAACCAAGCACACTGGCAAAGCTGCACCAGCTTTGGGCTGCTTGAACCAGTGACAGGCTCTCCAACCCTCCCAGGGAAAGGCTGATGTTTGTGCTTCTTGTCTGAGGTTAATTCCCATTCTCTCTTTGTGTAGGGGCTGCAGCATGATATAGAGAAATGAGCAGGAGGCAGTAGTTCTGCTTCAGAGCAGCTGAAAAGGGATTTATTTTCATTAGAAAGACATTCGCAACCTCTAGACAACAAACTGAAGTTTGTGGTCAGAGCAGTATGCTCTGAAACCCATCAGAAGGCTCTATTCAGATACTATAATTGTTGGAATAGCATGGAGTGCTTCCGTTTTCCTTTGTGGAAGCTGGTATACAAGAATCCAAACAATGGCTATCGCAGTGTCTGTGCTCAACTTTGATTTTCAGCTCTGTCACATACTGTTATTTCATGTCTTCTCCCTAAACTTTTGCACTATTACTGCTGTATTGCATTTCTCTTATATAACAGTGCCCTTTCACTGGAAGATCCAAATGCAAAGTTTGCAGCTGGGCATGGACCTGAGCTGAGTGCTTGAATGGGAGATGGCAGGAGAAGCATTCCTTGCCTTCTTGCTCGATGACTCATTTGCACCAAAAGGAGGAATAAATCCTAGTCTATTGTTCCAAAAAAGCATCTTCCTCAAAACCACAGCTTCCACCAGCTCCAGGTACAGGTCTGCCTCTATAGTTTTATTCTAAGATGTATTTTCTGAGGTACCTGCATTTCTGAAGACGGTATACATTCTGTTATTAAAATGAATGTCTTGGCTCTGTACTTGGTTATTCCAAGTACATATTCTAAGCATGTGAAGGATGGCAGGCTGGAATGATTAATTAATAAGGTTTTGTGAGAGCCTATTGCCCTATGCCAAGTTTTCCTTAAAAAATTCAACATAATTTTCTTTTTTTAAAAGAGGCTTGGGAAGCCAATTAATTTTTTACCTATTTATTATTGTTTCACCTTGAGACATGTACTGCAAGTACTTTGATAAATGGGATCAAAAGTCTGTCTACTTTTCAAACTGCTTCTTGTACGTCTCTGTGCTGTTGGGTGTTTGTTTGGGATCTCTTCCCTGTACTTCTCATAGTCTGTGGCCATACCACATTGCTTCTCGTGTGATTACTATACAGGAGGGGACTGTGTCTCTCCACTCTCAATTCACTGCTTTAATGCTCTGATAGATCAGCTCTCAATGCTCTTGCCAAAGGTATCGTTTGCCCTTTACTTTTAGTACAGGTTTGACATCACCCCATTTTGAGAGGACTATATGTGTATTCCTAAAGAGACTTAAGGTTGTTTTGTTGTTTTTTTTCCCCAAACTGATTTATTTCTTGTGGAATACACACAACAGCTATTGGCTGGACTAGACTGCAAATGTTTCTAAAAAATTATACCAAAGAGATTTTTTTTAGCATTTCTGAATGTTAGCTTTTCAGTGCTACCAACAGCTCTGAGAAGTATTTCTTTTCATTCTCATCTTTTCTTTATTATACTGAATTTCCCTCCTGAGGCCACAGAACGGTGGTCAAGTTGGTGGACATGTTTTACCACAGAAGCAGTTACTTCTCCATGGCATCAAGTAATGCTTATTTTCTGTTGTTATTCATGAAATAAGACTAGTGTTAATCAGCCAAGGTTTCATGCAATTTGTGGAAGGTTGTATGGACGCAGCAAAGGACTTCCTCATCTTCTAATTAGAGTCTGACAGGGGCTGTAAGCCTGTTTAAATATATATATATTTATTAAATACAGAGGGAACATTGCAGACATAATCCACAACTGCGATGTGACTTTTCCCTAGCATCTAGTTGCGACAGGATTCTAATAAACTACATGCATGGAGCAATTTTTCATTTTGAACTAAAAAATAAAATGACATCTCAACAGCAGTATCAGCTCCGGTGACCTCAGGATTGCCCGTCACAGCCCATCAGTCCTTGAGCACCTGTCACATGTTGGGATTTTGTTTAAAAAAAAAAAGGCATGGTATCAACACGTTTACCATATGAAACTTTTCTGTTAGTGTCTCCTCTTGTTTTATATCCCCATCATTCAAACCTAAAGCGTTAAAAATCCTGCAAATGCCTTAGAAATAGAGCAGCGATGTTTGGTAACAGAATGCTCGTTTCCTTTAAATACTTCCATCCAGCCCTGAAGAAGTAATCACTTTACAGAAGCTAATAAAGAATGGATTAAGCTACAGCTTTGAAGAACTCATCTCAAAAGGACCCTGAAACCACTGTCTAAAAGCAATATTATCAGCATTAGAAGCTGAAAAATTACACCAACAGATCTAGGTCAGTGCATTATAAGGAGAAACAATAGAACTGATGTCAGAAATATTATGAAAAGTCTGCCTCTAGTAGTCTGGGGGCATTGAAGTCATCAACTTGTTTTCATCTGAAGGGTTTGCAGCATGACTCTATGTAAATCTGTGTCCCCATGTTTGAGATTTGGCTCACAAGGTTCTGCTTTGGTTTTTTATTTTAATTGCCAACCAAACACTGTAGAGATCTTCATGAGAATTTGTTGTTGGATGTAGACTACTGAGTATAGGTGTGCATGTACCTATGTGTGTGTAAATATATGGTTTCAGTTCTCTAATAAATATTAAAACTGCAAAACTTGCCACACTGCAAAGGCAAGTATTTGGTCCAGAATGCTCTTGGCAACTCCATTTAAAAGGTATTAGTGGTGATGCTGCCCCGTACAATTCATCCAGTCTCTAAGGTTTTGGAGTGAAGACACTTCCATGACCAGAAGTGTCATCTTGGTATACAGTAATCTCTTAGCGTTTTTTTTTTTTCTTTGAATTTTCCCAGTTGTTTCTTGAACCATTGCACAAGAAGTGCTTCTGCAACTTCTGCTTCCTTAAAGGGAAGAAATCCAAGTGATGCTGTATGCTGTGAGTATGCTGTTTTCATTAAAGGCCATGGAAGATGTCTCTGTGCATGCATGCGTGTGTGTATGTGCATATGTATGTATACATAGAAGATCTGAATTCCCAAGGGCATCCTTCCATGGAATATTATACACATATAATAATATATATATATAGGTATAACACTGAGTCATGCAGTGTACTTAATCACAAAAGGATGCTAATATAGACTTCTTTTTTTTCTATGAGTTACAAAACTAAGTTTTCAACTTTTGTATTATCTCTACTGAAAGCATAATTTTAATAGTATGATTGAAGGGGGGAGGTGAGGATAACTGGAAGGTATATGACAAAATTATAAAAGCATTTTTTTTATCTAGTGGATACTGGGAAATGACTTATCTGGCAGCTGTATAGTTTGATTGTGTATACTACTGCATAAAGGTAATTAAACATCTGAGAGGGGGAAAATAAAAAGAGGCAGAATAAAATGAGTGCTATAGATACTAGAAAGCTCTTTTAAAGAATCAATTATTCTCTGAAACACGAGAAGCTCCATTACAATGGAAGGAGTTGCTGGGAGCCACCCCACTATATATCCGTTTCTCAAAATAGTACAAGCACTTCCAGAGAGAAAGCCAAGTCATTCATTATAGAATGCCCACAGGACATATATTTTTTCCAAGTGAACTTTGCATTCCCCTTTTGCAGAGGAAAGCAAATCTGAAATAAAGAGAAATGCTTAGCAGGGAAACTACGGTGGCCTTAGGAGTTGCTATAAAGCATAGTATTTATGGGAAATGTAGTGATTTTTGTGTCTGTTCTGATTATTCATATCATTTAAATATTTATAAATTTAAAAATCCTTGGCTTTGTACCAAAGGAAAAAAAAAGAAGAAAAAAAAAAAACATACACTGTCTCTGCAGGTGTAGCTGTATAGTGTGATACATACATTCCTTTAAACAATTAGCCTTCAGTACACTTAACTTGCAATTAAGTAGCATTAAAGGACTGGAGAGGAAGAGATCAATCACTAGAGACTGTTGCTTGTGTAAAATGACTGTACGGTATGCAAAACTCTGGGTATAATTCATGGAAAAGCAGCCAATATGTACAGTGATATGCTTGCAATATAATGGATTTCCCACAAGGGAAATCACAGTTTTGCAAAACTGGCAAGCTAGATACAGAAAAGAGCCTTTTCAAAAGTGATTTTTTTTTTCTGCTGTTACTTTTTGCTAATAAGACAATAGATTACCATGTTATGCTAGTTTATATTTTTGCTTCTAAACATTTAACTTTCGTAACGGATTAGCAAAGCTGATGTGAAGCACTCAGCAAGGTAAAGAGTCTTTGCTTCTGTTTTCCAGGGGATTTGATGTGTGACATCTCTGCAGAACTCTACCCTGTAATGGTTGTCTTAGCACGTTGGAAATCTGGTCCTTTGCAAGATGGATTAACTCTGGACCTTTGCTTGAGAGATTAGCTTAACATATGAGAGAACTTTGATCAGTTTATGTACAATGTGGTGGTCTCTAATTAGTTCATTTTTAAGTACTTCTGCAGCATAAGCAGGGAAATAACCTCATTTTCTGCAGTGCTCTTCCCTACTTCTTCCTGACATAAAATGTTACCCCTCACTGAGATATATTCTCTTCCAAAAGATCAGTTAATTGGAGCTAAGCCAACCACCCTACGAGCTCATTGCCCTCCCTCCAAGCTTCTGCCTCTTCAAGACTTCAGAACAGTCCTGGCCAGCGTCTCCTGGTAAAGTGGTGAAGCAATGCACTTTTGGTAATAATACTGAGCATCCGGGATGAGTAACACACCAAAACAATAGCTTTTGCTGCTGTGACTTCATATAAAATAATCATGTAAAAATACATCGCAGTCTTTTTGAACGAGTTTTTCAGCAACTTCAGCCAGGCTCACAAACTGGAATTTCTGACCCTCCTCCCCCACAGAAAAAAACTCTGCTGTCTACATTTTTGTCTAACTGAACTTTTATGGTGTAAATCATCCATTGTGGTAAGAACAGTGATGAATCTAAGTTAACCTACTACCTCTGTAGAACAAAATGACTGATGTTGAACCAGGTACACCAGTTTTAGGAGTAAGACGTACAGCAGTTTGCTTGGACCATTGAGCTGGTTATTCCTATTTGTAATAACTGTTTTAGGGATATCTGGAGATGCACAGGAAGTTGGTTTACCTGCAAAAAGGTGTTGGTTAACAAAGATGTTCTGGCTGAAGCACAAACAGATGGAGACTGGGAGAAATGATGTCACTGTGAATTCAGCATGGAAAGAGTAGAGAAGTTTGGAGCGTTCACTGTAATGAAAGACATTCATTGCAATGAAAGAGGGGATTTCTGACATTAGTTTATTTCTAGACCAAAAGCAATGGAGTATGTTATGAAATTAAGGCCCTGTGATTGTGTGCTTGGTTGCTTTGCTCGGTGTAAGTCAGCTCTCACAAGCCAATTAGATTCATTTCAAGGTTGTTACAAATCTGTAGGAGTGCATACATGTTGCTGAGTAAGCTGAGAGGCTTCTTTTTTTTTTTTTTTTTTTTTTTAAGAAACAGCATAGCCCTATTCCAAATGTTGCTCTTGAAGGTGGCCTCAGAGATGTTAGCCCAGATTGAAGGCCGGTAGCAGCTCCTTCACAGTGAGCCCACACGAATCCTATTTTTGTGTCTATTAGAGAACAGATGTCAAGTGTATGCATCAGCAGATTCATCCAGACATCCGTCATCCCGAGCAGGATGACTGGTGGTGACCTGAGGCCTGACATCTGCCTGCTGCTGTGCAACTGAAAGACATCAGCTTTCTTTGAGGATATGGAGACCACCTGAGCAGACCTGAAATTACGAAGACAGGTGTCTGAGGCTTAGCAGATGAAAACCACTTGCTGAAAATAAAGGTCAGACCATGGTAGAAAAGAGGTGACCTCTTTCTCAGCTCAGTTCACCAACAATATCTATGGGAAACAGCTGTGACAGTTCCCTTCAGCACAATATCCACAGGTCCAAGCTGTTAAAACTGTAGTTAGTCTGCCTGGGCTACTGCTATCTGCAATACTCTGCATAGAAGTAAGCATTCTGCCTGAGACTGAGCAATGACTGCAGTAATTTTGGGCAAGTGTTGCAAAACTCAGAAGCAGGTAGGTAAGAAATGTTCATTTTTGTCTTCTTTTTCCTGTAAAGATTAATGGATGTGTGCATTTTTATTGTTTTAGGAAAGAGTCATTATATATATAATTGAAGTTTAAATCTTCCTTAAATTGAATCTTAATTGTATTTGAGACTATGGGCTTTAAGCATCGCTCAACAATCACCTCTCATTTAAGTAATTTGAAAAAGGTCATGATTCATTTGTGTTGAGGAATTAAGAGTGATGTTAATTATTAAGTAATTGTAGTTATGGAAATCAGGCTATTCTCTGTATCAACCTGAAACAAGATTTTTTCATTCCAGCCAAAGAGCAAGATCTTTAAATTGTCAAATTCAAAAATCTCTTTCAGGAATGGAGATCTTATCTGGACAGCATCAGATTAAAACAGCATAGCTGCTTTCTCCAGTTGACAAATGCAAGGTTATTCACAGCTGATTCTGAGTCAACTTCATGAGTTGAATAGCTGCCCTCTGTACATAATAAGACATATGGATGATCAAAGCAATTATAGTTTCTCTTTTATCATTTTATTAATTGAATATCAGTTATTATTTGAATGTTGTTTTTATTTCCTGTTAATTAATGAAGTTAGGTTTACATGTAGTTATATGTTCATTTAAACTTAATCAGGTTAGTAAATACAATGGCAAAATCTGCTTCCCCTTTTCCCAGCTCAAAATCATGAGATGTGAACGATCCTTATTACTTGAAAGATGATTCAGCCTCTGGGTAAGCAAAGCTGTTATCGGGCCCTTCTGATCTGCCTTACTTTTCTTGCTTTGCTACAGAAGCAGAAGTCAGATGGGTAAAGCTGAACGTGTGTGAGTCTCCCTTTTGCCATTAATTTTTGGGAAGACTTGCATGTTTTAGCTGCTCTTTGTGCCTTTGAAAGCATCATTCAAACAGCTTCTTAATTAAAATGGAGAATCAGGCAATAAAACATTGTAATCAGTGCCTCCATTCGTGATGGGTCTGAGGTGATACATGCTTTGTGTTCATAGACAATAGAACTTTGAAAACCAACAGTACAGCAGAAAATGTTATTTATTTTTCTGTCCTGCTCAGTGACCTTTGCTATTGGTGGAGCCTCTGAAGTCTGGCAGAGAAAATGAAATCCAGGTCTAGTGTGGCTAATATTCAACTCAACAGCAAAAGATAGATTTTTCATTCTTCTTTTCTTTATGCAAAGGCTGTTTGTTGAGTTGACATTGTGAAATCAGTCTGGCTAGTTGTGAATGATGTATGAAAGAGGAAAAAACCCTGCCCTGAGCCCAAATAAACAGATGCTGCAGTAAGACCCAAGTAGTTGTGCTATGGTATCCTATTTGCTGTGGAGGCAATTCTGGTCGTCACCTGGCCAATCCCTGTCCCAGCAGACACATAGTTAGCTCATGTGTTTACGTGTCCAAGAGTCTATTAGTTTAGATTTTGCTCAGAGAACAAGTAGGTAACATAGATGGGACTAAAATTCAAAATTCTACCAGTTTATTCCTTCTCCCTTAGTATTTTTCTCTAAGGAGTATTTGAATAATTACATTAATTACTTTATTTTAGCTGTGATTCTAATTATAGCCTTAATCTTCTTGAGGAGAAATAACTAGTAGGTAGATCAAATTATTATTTAAAATTGAATGTACAAAACTTTGTAGTCAACGTGGAATTTTTCTCATTTCAGACATGAATTTGACTTACAATCACCTTAAATAGACATAATCAATATTCACTTTTTATATCTTGTTATGTACGTTAGTATTTTATTGTTTTCCCATCCCTGGAGGTGTTCAAGGCTAGTTGGATGAGGCCCTGGGCAGTCTGGTCTAGTATTAGATATGGAGATTGGTGGCCCTGCCTGAGGCAGAGGGGTTGGAACTTCGTGATCCTTGAGGTCCCACTCAACCCAAGCCATTCTGTGGTTCTATAATTCTATGATTTTTAGGATTCAAAGCTTGCTTGGACTTGCATATACCCTTTATCCGTGATGAAGGTCAAATGACCCTCAGCAGGTCATCAGAAAGGAATAATCAAGACAAGTGGAAGATATTTCACGCGGGAGTAAAACTGCTTAAAATGATACTCCATTCTTTTTGCTGAAGTACAGTGAAGGTAAAACAGTGAATCACTGAGGTCCAGGACAAGTGAATTGCAACTTTGGATTCTGAACAACCTAATCTTAGTGTCATTCATCGATCATGATAAGTAATATCTTGGTACTGTATACATCAGCAAAATTTGTAGATTACTACTTATTACAGACATTGAAATGCCCATTTTGATACATTTTTCATAGGTATATACATGCCTCTTGTGGATTTTATTTATTCACACCTTCTGTCAGTGTAATTGTGCCGTAGTTAAAGTACTTGTTTTTCCTTCATTCTTATCCAGCTCAATAGATCATGAAGGTTAAAGTAACCTTAAGCTACGTTTTACAATTCTTTCTAGTACATAATTAAACATTAAAAAAATCGACATTTAAAAAGGTAGCAACATTCATTTTACTACTGGAACAGATGCAACATGAATTTATTTAGTTCTAAAGACTGCTCTTATCGATGCCTAATTCATTTCTTCACAATGCAGAAAGATAGAGAGGTACACTTTTCTCAAGGTTATAACCACCCTAATTCGTTCCAGGTTTCTGACTTACAGAAAGTTACACTTGCATATTCAGTGATTGATCACGATTTGCTGGAACAAGATAGAATTCCCCATCCATTCCTCGATTATGTTTCTTAAATGGATTACATAGTATAATCTGATATGTACATACTGCTCTTACATTTCAAGAGAATTAAATACAGGCACTTTAAAGACATTAAAGTCTACATCTTGGCTTTTATAAATAACTTCTTCAAATATCACACTCCTCACACATTAGAAGTGAATTTTCTTCAACTTATTCTTTCAATAATTGTCTCTAGAAGTTAATTGAACTTCAAATTGAAAGCTCGTGATGTACACGTTATATGTTGACATTGTTTGTCAGTATCTGTTTCAGTGCCCTCACTGGCTCTGCTTTTATGATGCCAAACTTCAGCTTAACTTTTGTCTCGTGTATTGACATTCTTGGAAAATATTGCTAGAATGAAAAACTGAGATCAGTCACAATGAGTCTACATGCTAGAGAATAGTCAAGGATGTGTACTTAAGTTCCTTTTTTACCAATGCATGCTTTACATTTGTATGTATTTCATGGTGCATTGCTCTGTTGTGCCTTTCAACAGAGTACTTCAAACTGGGACTATTTGTGCTGGTTGAGATCATGCCACTGAATAACACTGGGTAAAGGCTCCTTAAAGAGTACAAAAATTGTCAGAGGAAGGATGGTTTGATGGATAGAGTATCAAATCTAGATGAGAGCAGAACTGGGAAGCAAGGGAAAAGAAATCTTATAGCAAGTGTTCAGGAAAGAACATTATTTATCACAATGAAAAGGAAAATAGCTATGAAAAATGAGATGAAATTAGGAAAGAAAAATGGTACTCTGCAACCATTCTTGCTGTAGCTAAAGATATTTCATTTTTTCCTGTTATCAGTCAGGAACAGTCTATGTTCATTTTAAATGTATAATTATTTTTGTTATAATAGTTTTGTATTTTATTGTGTCATCTCCTTTACAGAACACACAAAATATCATAACAGGACTCTTTTCAGTGCCCTGGATGAACAATATATTTACAGGATGGGAAAGTGTAGATGTCTGCCTTTCCTACTTTGAATGGCACTACTGCCTGTGTACTGAATAAGCAGGGCTGACGCAGTTCACATTAATAGACCTTCCTTTTAGAGAGAGTAGTTGTGTGTATTTCTGATAAACAATTAAAGAAGCTGTTTTCCAAGTATTTCATTGTGCAGTAATAGATGGTGAAGGTGGAAGGTCTGGATAAAGCCAAAGTGTTTATCATGTAGTGAGAAAGCCTATGTGGTTCAAGAGGAGGAAATAATTGCTCCTTTTCTTTCAGCGTTTATTCAAGTCAAATGCATCAATGGATGTTGCTGTAAAAGAAAGGTGCCAGCTTTGTTTAGGTAGAACAGAAGAACCCAACAGTACTATGGAGCAAAATGAGAAATATTAAATATGAATACACTAATGAGCTCTGGGTTACTGAATTGTGTGCAGAACAGTATTTACTGTCCAATAGTTTTTTTGCATTGAATACACTGACTGCTTGTCTGTATCTGGAATTTAACGTTTTCCAGATGGTACTTAATATATCCTTATTTGTTGCTCCTCGTCCAACATTTTGACTTGAAATGGAAAAACAAGCCTGATGATCTCCAAGCTGAAGGTGTGGTGGGCCACTCTACTTCCTTGGCTGATGTTCCTGTTATTCTGAGTCCTTTTGTGACTTGAAAATCCAGAATGTAAGTACACACTTCTCAGCTTTACCTCTCCATCATGAAAATGAGAAGGATGTTGGGGGTTTTTTGGTGTTTTTTT
>PPHD01014370.1:0-16743 GCA_002909625.1 Bambusicola thoracicus
CTCAGTGCATCAGCCATTCAAAAAGAGGCAGAGTTGAAGGAACCAAATAGAGCCAGTATTACAACTTTTCTTTCTTCTGTTTATGCAGATCCTGTACTGCAGGTGCCAATACATGTGGAAGAGTAAGTCTGTCTTTTTTCTGTCATTTATTGCTGGTTTGGTTTTCACTGGCATGTTGAGATTGGGTTTATTTTGAAACCAAATCATATGTGTTCTTGGAAGGTGTCATGCCTTGTGCATGTGAACTTTAAGTTGTTTAAAGAGCTGATACTTGAAAGAATGTAATTAGCAACATGCAGTTCTCATAACACAAAGATGAAACCTCCTGTCTGCAGATTGTTCTCTCTCAAGTCTTTGATCAGGTTTAGCAATTACGTGTGATCACTGCCAGAATGTTAATTGAGCAGCTTTGAAGGTGACAGGGACAGACAGCGATCTCTGGGTTTTGTACTTATTCTCTCCAAATAAAAGGCTAAAAATAGTGAAGCATTGGAAAGCCAAACCACAGCTGCTACCGGAATCTTCAGATGAAACCCTTGTGCTGCCGCTTCAGTCATTCCTCCAGCACAGCCATCATGTTTTGCTAGAAAACTTGAGGCTTTAATTTTATGTCTCTGTAGTGTGTGGTAAAATCCTTCTTATGTGTGTGTGGTTTTGTTTTTGAGTGTGGTTCTTTTGGTTAAAGTTCCTGAGTTCTGACAGCTGTTCCTTATCTACGCTATGCTCCCTGCTTTTGTTTGATTTTGATTTTGTTAATTTTTAAATTCTGTGACAATTCAAAAGCATTGAATGGAGGTCATGTTTAAAAGCTTTCAGCTGAGTGGTTGCCTCCATGTCTGGGTCTTTGAATTTTCAAATGCATTAGTGATTTTATATCAGTCCTGAGACCTGTTTCTGTTTCATTTCCACAGTTAATAAATGAAACTTCCAACAGTAGGTAATACAAAGTCAAAACGTACAGCGTTAGAAGGAGTTAGATGAACTTCTCTGGAAAGCTGATACTGACCGTAGTTGCTTTCCTGTTCTCTGAGAAGCTCAGTACTTCTTTTTTTAATCAATTATAATTGCTGCTTAAATTCTAGGCCAGCATTTCTTCCAGACCCAAACGATGGCAGTTTGTACACGCTTGGTGGCAAGAATAATGAAGGCCTGACTGTAAGTGTCCTTTGGAGATGCTCTCTCAGTTTTCAGATGAGTGCCCCAATCAGACTCACAGAAAGAATCAGTTTCCAAAGGAACTTTCTGCTTTCTCAGCAGTGCAGGTTTGGTATTGTTCAGTGGAATTGTACCAGTTTTTTACTTTGATCACAGCAAAACCAAACATCTGTCATATGTACAAGTTTTTAGACTGATAATACTCTCATGTTCTTTTGCTATCACTTTTGCACAGCAGTAACATCCTTTCCAAGAACGGAGTGTTCCCACCTTCCTGTGACCACCAGGAAATCACTGTCACTTGAAAATACCAACAGCAGACATTTGTTTTGTCCACTCATACTGTCTTATTGAAACTTGCTAAAATGATGATGACAGTTTACATTTCTGTGGCATTATCCAAATAACACACCATCTCTGTACAACCAGATGGGAGAAGTTTGCCCACAATAGTACAAACTATTATATATATTAACCAGGTATATCTCTTACACCGCAGTGCTTAGTTTTCTAGAACTGTCCAGCAGATAGGATTAGTGCATGTTCTTTGCTGACACCTGTGAAGGTGCCTTAGTTTTCGTAAGCGGACAAACATGGTGACCCTTTCAGAACACTCACCAATCTGTGTAACCCACAGATGTTAGCAAACTTTGGGCTTTTATTTTTAAATCTGGTGATGAGATTCACAGAATGTTTGGCTTCCCAGAGTTTTCCTTTCTCTGGCAGCTGTTACAGTTTCCTTTAAGAATTTTAATATTCTTACATACTTCAGTATTTACTCATCACTACAGCTCCTGTGGTACACACTACTGTGGTACAGCCAAATCATAACTTGCAGAATAAGCCCTGATTCTTTTCCTGGGTGAATCCAGGAAGCATCTTAACAAAGTTTCCTTTATTCCATTAATCCCCCTTCTTGAACTGAAGTAATCAAATTTCTGTTTGATATCACTATTATAAGCAGCGTAAGTTTCACGATGAGAAAATGACTGATCTTTGTTATTAGTGTAGCTTGTCCATTACTCTTGTAACCTCATCATTATAAAGGAATCTTCACCCATCTTCTAACTGCAGTGCAGCCTTGGCAGCATCTCAGGAACTCTGTGGTTCAGAGCTTACTGCTTCACCCTGACAAGTTTCACCTGTATGAAGTCATCTGGCCTTTGTAATTGTTACTGTAAGAGAAACATCTTACACCCCTTACAGATGACACAATTAAGCATGATGTGCTGAAAGCTAGACAGCTGCTGGGCGTTGGTGGTAGGCCTTAAAAGCACAGTCTTTGCCTCCAGATCCCTCTGCTGCAGGTGGTCTTTTCCACACGCACTTCTCTTGCTGTAAGCTCTCTGTGCCCGGCCTCCGGCTGTTCTGAGTTTTCAGAGCAGGGCCTCGACCTGAACTTTTGGAATATCAGGCACTGCAATAATATGAGCAAATAATTAAAAACTGTCATTTGAGATTTCCAAAGTTTTCTGGCTACTCTTTTCTACGAACAAGAGCAAAGACTTATCACAGCAACATAAACAAGCTTTTATTGTTGTTTTTCTTTTCCCCAGAAACTCCCATTTACCATCCCTGAGTTAGTGCAGGCGTCTCCCTGCCGCAGTTCAGATGGGATCCTTTACATGGGTGAGCTCAAGTTAAAGCTTTTTTTTAATTGTAACGTGTTCAGCAACCATAAAGTCCCAGGCAGACTACGTGGAAATGGTTTACTCTGGGTATCAACTGTAGTTTTTCACAAGTGTTTCTGATGACAGAGAATAGATTTAATGTAAATTGAATTGCTGAAAATTGAAAAAAGAAACAACTTTTCCTGAGGGAGAGTGCTGTTCTGAGCACTGAGCAGCCTACATGGTTGGGTTTTTGGTTTGTTTTTCTCACTTCTTCACAACAAAAAGTGATTTCTGCTTAGAGTCTTCTGTTTACAAATGTCATTGATTGTTTATAGTACAGTGATTGTATTAGAAATCTTTCTGCGGCAAGGTTGGAAACATTCCATTGTCTGAGACACAGTCAGGTCACTTTTATATAGTAACAGTTTTGTGTCTCACTTGGCCTGTGTCATTCTAATTGAGGGTGGATTTGGGATGAGGAAGGGAGAAGGAAGGGCAGTTTGTTCATGACAGCAGTAGATGTGTGAAGGATCAGGGTGAACTTAGTATTGTTTTTTAATCTGAAGATCCAGTGCCTACTTCTGGCTATCCACTTTGTGTTGCTCCGTGAAAAGGGTGAAAAATGTCCATCTGAGTTTCTAAGCTAAACACATCTGTGTGAAAGTTGAAGAACTACTCGTGGTTGTGGCTCTTGTGTAGTCTTAATAGGATGACAGTCCTTGATCAATTTGGAATGTGTGGTCCCTCATTGTTTTTTTCATCTACTGTCCTTCCACTGTAGCACCTCAGTCTCCTCTGCCAGCTCAGAGGGTTTTTTGCACTGAGAATTCTCTTAGGAATTATTTAGCCAGTTGTACTTACCTTTGTGAATACTGGATTTAGTTGTTGATGTCAGTATTTGGAATTGGCCAGCAGTGCTAAATGATGAACTTAAGCCTGACTGTAAGACAGCGTTTTATTAAAAATACTCATTCATGCTGAGCTCGTGAGCCTCCTGAAGAAAAAAGAATGAAAAACTTAATGGAAGTGCAATTTTCCAACTGAATGCTAACGCTTAAATTATGATTTCAGGCAAAAAGCAGGATATTTGGTATGTGATCGACCTCATGACTGGGGAGAAACAGCAGACCTTGACTTCTTCATTCGCAGAAAGTCTTTGTCCATCAACATCCCTGCTGTATCTCGGGAGAACAGGTCGGATGCTGGTTTTTTCTGCAACTTAGAATTTTTCTCTGTTGTTTTTGTTGCAGTTTTTGAAGATTAGGATGGTAACAAACAGCCTTGTGATCAGTTTGTGTTTTCCAGTTTGTCTTAGAATAATGTCTGTAAATTATAATTTTAGACTATACACAGAAAAAAACATCGGCTCTTCATAGCAATTGGAAGGATTGTGTTCTTGTAAACTTTGGGAGTAGAAATGAAGTGTTATTCTTGTTGTTGACAGCATGGCATTAACAGGGCACTCCACTAGCAGCTGTGAACCCAAGTTTTGCTGTATAACATTTAGATTTCATAAAAAAATGTTTAAATAAAATGAAGATACAGCATTTTAACTGGAATTACAAATGCAGCATTCTAAATAACTTAAAACTTGACTGAGATGCAACACATAGATGTTGACTAGTAAAAAGAAGTCATGTGGACTTTGATCTTTAATAACACATAAATATAGAGGTGCAAATGTTCCCAGATGTGATAGTTTAGTTACATTGCACAGTAAGTTACATATTAGAATATAGGATTTAGAAACATTTATGTAAAATAAAGTACATCAGAAGCTGTTCTGTAGAAGCAAAATGTTGGTGGGGTGGGCAGCATCAGCCGGCAGGGCTGGTTCTGAGGCTGCAGAATGTGAGTGTGCGTGGATCAGGTGTTGTCTTTAACCACTGTGAAATGGTTCTTTATCAGGAGCTTGGGGAAAATGAAATGCAGAGCACAGTAAGCAGTGTGTGGTGTTCTGAGCAGTGTCTCCCATTTGCAATGATTGCTTCTGTACTCCATAGGCATTTTTGCTTCACAGACTGTATTTTTAACAGAGTACACAATCACAATGTATGACACCAAGAAGAAGGAGCTGAGATGGAATGCCACCTATTTTGATTATGCAGCTACTCTTCCTGATGAAGACGTAAAATACAGTAAGAATTTAATTGCAGTCTTTTTTCTTTTTCAGATACTGGCCATGGGCTATGTATACAGGCGAATATATTCTCTTTCTTAATAAGTTGACTAAATTTTGCAATTGGTATCTGTTAATTTTTAGCCTTTGGCTTAATAGCTCAAACCTGTTAGTTTCAGGTTAACGCAATCTAGATGGTACAGGCTTTGAAGGTATGACTCTTAAAGTGCAGTGAAAAATGGCAGGAGAGGAAGCAAATCTGAACTGTGATGTACAAATGCTGGAGCTGTCTGTTGTTTTTGCCCCGAGTGTGGGAGACTTAAAGTTTCCATTGAGGTTAATCAAAATGGAGGCTGCAAGGACTGCCTGTTTGCTCTCACAGGCACAGAGCAGCTCTGCAGGGTTGTCTTCTGAATCCTGACACAGAACAAAGGATGGCAGAGCTTTCAGTCATTCAGCAAGAGGCTTCTCAGTTGCTTCTCACCCATGAAAGCTCCGCTTTCAGCATATGCTGAAGACATGATCTATGTGTTAGTTAATGTCCAGGTTTAGAGTCATGAGGTCTACGATCCTTGCTGTCATACATGCAGAAGAGGTGAGCTAGATGTGGTTTTCCTGCTGTCTGACTGAACCAAGCTTGTATCAGTTTGACAGCTTTTCATTTCCAACGTAAGATGCAGTGAACTCCACAGTTATGTGAGGCTTGTTAATGTGTATTACTAAAATTGCATGTAAGCAGCAATCCAGGTAATCTCCTATACATTTGTATATTGTAGAAATGTCCCACTTTGTGTCTAATGGAGATGGACTGGTGGTGACTGTAGACAGTGAGTCTGGGGACGTGCTGTGGATTCAGAATTACGCTTCTCCCGTGGTAGCTTTTTACATCTGGCAACGTGAAGGATTACGGAAAGTTATGCACACAAATGTGGGGATAGAAACTCTGCGATACTTGACATTCATGTCTGGGGAGGTCGGACACATTACCAAGTGGAAATATCCTTTTCCAAAGGAAACAGAGACCAAGAGCAAATTAACGTGAGCATGAGTATTCCGTTTGTTCTCACTATCTGTCAGTCAGGTTTTGACAGCAGCCCTTGCTCTCCAGCAGTGATTGTATGTCATATTTGATCTTCTGCTGTCTAAAGGCAGAGACACGCAAAAGATCTACTTAGTAAATATGTGTTCCTTATTTCTATCAGATGATTTATGTTGACTTAATATTTTTTAATGTGGAGCCTTTAATTTATATGTAGAGCATTTTGGCAAATATGATTTGAGTAATTGTGACAAATAACAAATAAGAAATAAATAGTTATGACAGATAACTGTACTTTCATAAGTAAAAGGGATGGGTTGATCACAGCACTTCGGTTTAGGAATCCGGGGTTTTCAGGAAGTGAATATTGATGATTTTGGAAATTGATGCATTCCTTGTGAATTAGGCTTTAGACAAATGGATGTTTTACCACGGTAGCTACTGCGTTTTAACATACTGCTTTCTTTCCAGACCAACTCTTTATGTAGGGAAATATTCCACGAGTCTGTATGCATCGCCATCAATGGTGCACGAAGGGGTAACGGTTGTGGTAAGTTGGGAGCTGCAAGAGATGCACAGCACCTGCTGAAAACTGCCCTTACTGAATTAGTGTTGCTCTGGGATTTAAAAAAATAATTAAAGTTGAAATTAAATGCTTTGAGTAGAAGGACACTGAGCATAAGTTCAACAAAATGTACAGAAGTACTTTAAAGTGCATTTTTCTCATTTTAAATGAGAAATAGGTTCTGTGTATCCAAAAAAAAGATATTTTGAATGCATCTGGAATTGTGAGATTTCTTCCATTAAATCATGATATACACTCCTACATAAAGTGGTTCTGTGAATACACCATTCTGTCCTGTAATGGAAGATGGGCGCTGATGAAGTTTGTTCCAACATTGAAAAGGGCTCCTTATTAAAATAAAAAAGTGATGGTTGTATGTTTACAGAAACCAGTTTTTAAATTAATTGGAATCAGTTAACGCGTGGCAAATTGGATATTTAATGCAACAATGGTAATAAGTATTAGTATGCATGGCCGTCTTCCCAAAGTAATTTCAAATGCTGCAGAGATGTGACTGTACTTATTAGGTCGTGTGCCAGGGGAGTTGGCAGGAGAGAACCAGAGTTGCTGTGCAGTATTGTTGGTGCATCACAGTTGCTGTTAAAATGGTTTATTTTTTCTTCCCCAAAATTACTCCCTCTTGATAGGAAACTGCTCACACTGTGGCTATCCAAACAGCAGATAAAGCTCCTGTTTCACTTTTCTAAAAAGAGAGAGTAATCTTATCTCCTAGGCAACGTGTAGCTTAGCAGGTCTAATGTCCAAGGCTGCTGAAGCATTTGCTGAGGGCATAAGGGGCAGTGTTTACTTATGGTGACTTTGTGGCCAGTTTTTGCTTTCCCACCAATTCTGATCCTCCTTTTTTTAATTTGCCTGCTAAAATATTCCAGATTCACTGCATTATTAATTGTAATGATAATCTCTCTTTCTAGCCTCGTGGCAGTGCCATACCCTTACTAGAGGGTCCAAAAACAGAAGGAGTCACAATTGAAGACAATGGCGAATGTGTTATCACCCCCAGTACGGATTTAAAGTTCTCAGCCAGACTGAAAGGAAAGAACAAACTCAGCTATTGGAACGACTTGCTGTTAATAGGTACGTGAGGTCCCTTTCTTGTCCCGTGTCTGCCTTTCAGACAGGATTCCACTGCCATCTGCTGGTGGCAGTCCTACTCCAAACCTTAGAGCTTGTTCTCAGCTTGTGTTCATCAGTCATAATGCCTGCCCAAACTGAGACAGTTACTGAGTTCTAGTAATAATTGGCACTTTGTCCCCTTTAGAATATGCATTAATGTTTTTAAGTAGGTGTCTGGTTGTTATTTTTACAAGGCGTCTGCTTCATTCAGTTAAGAGATTTATTTTGCCCTCTCATCCACAGAGAGGTATATGTAGTTTATTGTACACATTGCTGTAAATACTGTATTCTGGTTCCTTCAGATTTCTGTTTTATTGTGCACAGCGTTACTTTAATTCACACTGTAGCGATCAGAGTGTTGTCTTTTCCCCATTTCACAAATGGAGGATTAAGACACTGAAGATGATCATAATGAAGTGTCAGCCTATTTTGTGTGTCCCAGATTCCAAAATTTCAGCATTGACTTTTCAGGACACTGAAGAATTTTGCTTCAAAAATAACCAAACAGCAGAGAGTTCTTGAAGTGATACACGTTTATAATTTGTGAATGCCATAACTGACCTCTGTGACAGGGACAGGAATGCAATTTCCAGCTGCCTTCTTTCTATGATGCTGTCTGGTTCTCAGAGTACGTGAAGCAGCTCTTGTTGAGCAGGTCTCATTCCTCCACTATGCTCTGCACTGAATGATTTGTGCCCTCCATCTTTCCCCTCTTTCCTGCTCTATACATCATGAGGAATCTTCCTCTGTCTAATTGCAAAAGATGTTAGCTCAGTAGATTCTTCTTTTGGCACTTACCTGGCTAATACAAGCCAAAGGAGTGTGAAGAGCAGTTGCAGTTGAGTGCATGATTGATTCTTCCTTCCTTTTTCTGCAGTGTGATCCTTGGAACCATTTTAAATCTCAGACATGATCTTTGCTCCAAGGCCAAATCACAAAGCAAAACTAACTTGGGAAGGAGCCAGCTGTGAGGCGCTGTGATGTGTATTCCTGTTATGGTCACAGAGAAACTCATGAACTAAATTTGCAGTCATTGCTTGAGTAGAGTGACTGCACTCACTGTGTCTTGTGACTGCAGGGGCAAACAGAGGGGGGGAAAAAAAAAGTTTTAAGCTCATCTTGTACTTTGTTCCCAAGTGTTTTGTGTATCATCTACGGTCTTCATCAGAATATGAACACGTGTGTTTTATTTAAAGGGCACCATGAAACTCCGTTATCTGCCCCTACAAAGATCCTGGAGAAATTCCCAAGTAACTTACCTAAGAGGCCTGAAAATGTGATTCCAGCTGACTCTGATAAAGTCGCTATTGAAAAGGTTTGTGATGAGGATAATCGTCTTACTTTATGATTAAAGAATGTGGAGGAGTATAACCTGTGGAGGGATTTAGGAAAAAAATGCCCATGAAGATACCAAATTAAAAAACCCTTTTCTGCCTCATAGGTTATTGACATAGTTGAAGGTTCTGCAACAGAAGTGCCTCCTGCTGTTCCAAAGGATATTGAGGAGAAGCTTGCTCAGCCTGTTGCTCGGCCAGAAGCTCCTGTGGACACTATGTTGAAAGACATGGCCACGATCATTCTCAGCACTTTCCTGATTGTGGGCTGGGTGGCGTTTATCATCGCCTATCCAATGGTAATGCTGACTTGACTTGATGGGGTTTCCTGCTTTGGGAGAATCAGAACTAACCCCAAGAAGAGATAGAGGAGTTAGGAAATACTGTAATTTCTTTTTTTCCCCTTCTCACTTTAACTCCCAGATGTGCTGGGGGTTATGAAGGCTATATATCTGATAGAACAGTATTGCCACTGCCATATGTGCCAGTGCTGGAGATTTTTTTTTTAATTATTCTACAAATCCTGTTTTTTGCATCTGCTAAGATGATGTCTATGGAAAAGTTAACATCAGTGGTTTTACTCCCCATTTGCTCACCTGAATCACTGCCATATTTTCTGTCTTGAAACTGCAGCAGGATAAAGGTATTAAAAGACACCTCGTTACGTTAAGTCAGCTTTTGCCATATTAAGCAATCTGTTGTGATTGCTCAGCTTTGCTATGAAAGCTGAGAATGAAAACGAGAACATGAGGAAAAGCCCCTTTAGTTCTCCATCCTACTTAGCTGGCAGTATTATAAGGAAGTTTTCCCCTGTCTTTTGGATGTATCTAATAGCTGAAGTGTTCCTTTTAAATAAGAAATTTTACTCTTTCACTTATGAACTGAGATCCTCTTTCAGAGTGTACATCAGCAACAGCAAAGGCAGCATCAGCTGGAAGAGAAGATACAGCTCTTGCAGCAACAGAAGCTGCCCTTTCGTGCTCCCAGCGATCTACCGCCAGAGGACTTCTTGGACACCTCCTGTGGACAGACAGACAGCTCTGCTACCAGCACACCAAATATGTCGCCCAAAGCCTCAAACCATTCTGCATATTCCAGCATCTCCACATCTGATGTTGGGAGCTGCCTTTCCACAGAGCAAGAAGAGGGAGGTAATGTAAATCTAGTGCATTTGATTGTGAATGTATTTCCCCACTCTGTATGATGGCACGGCACAATTAAATCCTTACTGATGGTACTTTACTTTATATATAAAACAGCTGAAAAAGACCATCATCCTCATTTAGTCTGCCCATGGCAAAACATCAGGCAGGTGTCCTATGCTCTGACTTGGAGCGTAAATACTTGCTTTAGAAAAGCATCCCATTCAGAGTTGTCTCTGGAGGGATTTTTGTTTGCATGAGGATATATTCTTATAAGCTGTAGCCATTTCATCTGAGTAAAAATTATGAACTAGAGTCAAGAAATGACTTCTGCAGTGTGGTCTGCCACGTTGCCTCATCTTTCTACGCACTCTGTAGTCCCTTTAGAGGCTATGCAGGAAAACAACTACTAAATCCACTTCCTTTAATTGTCACTCTGCAAATTCAGCAGAACGTTCTAGAAAGATGTTATC
This sequence comes from Bambusicola thoracicus, assembly GCA_002909625.1. Lineage (NCBI taxonomy): Eukaryota > Metazoa > Chordata > Aves > Galliformes > Phasianidae > Bambusicola > Bambusicola thoracicus. Next base: position 10,575 of record PPHD01014370.1, read on the forward strand.
TGTTAGTCTGTAGCACTGTCCAAGATGTGATCTTTTCAGACTTATGTCAGGTGTTTTGTACTGTGTTTGAAACCGTGAGTTGAATCACACGCACCAGGATTTGTGCCTACTCAGCACGAGTACCAAAATGCAGCTGTTAATTTCTTTTGACCATCTGTGTTATGAATTTAAACATGGGTAAAATGTTTTTTACATTCTGTTCCAGCAGAATGCACAGTAGTACGAGGCTGGCTTGATCCATCCTAAAGCAGTCTTTCTTCTTCTTGTTTCTGTTCAGATGACGATGCCAACAGAGTGATGGTTGGCAAGATTTCATTTAACCCAAAGGAGGTACTGGGGCATGGAGCTGAAGGAACCATTGTTTACAGGTAGACAACGTGCATTCACTATTTATCAGACTATTTAATTTCTTATTGCATTGGGGTTTTTAAAAAGCAAACAAACCCAACACCTAAGATGAACAAAAATACTTTAAAATATTTTGTGTGGTGTATTTTCATGCTGTTTCTGCTCTAGCAAAATCTACTTCTCTCAAACATGTTTAAATGACTGAGTGTATCTGTTTCCAGCACAAAAAATACTTCAATATGCCTCAGTGAAATGTCCTATGTTGTCATTTGTTTTGTACCTTGTCCACAGTAGCCTTTGTCTAATAATTGGTTGATGTGGCTTTCCTGTCTGCAGGGGGACATTTGATAACCGTGACGTTGCAGTGAAAAGAATTCTTCCCGAGTGCTTCAGTTTTGCAGACCGTGAAGTGCAGCTGCTGCGAGAGTCAGATGAGCACCCAAACGTGATCCGCTATTTCTGCACAGAGAAGGACCGGCAGTTCCAGTACATAGCTATTGAGCTGTGTGCTGCCACCTTACAGGAGGTGTTGAGTCTCTTGCAAACCTAAATGATTTTGAGTCAAATTACTGGAAGGCCTTCATTTTCCTTTAGCTTAAGTTTCTGAGGTTCTGCAGCAGATGTCCCAGTTATTCTTGCCATCACTTCTGTGAAAGTTAAACATTCCTATAACAGGGATGTTCTTAGAACATCGGGAGTATCCTCCAACCCTGTACTGTCCTAAGGGGAGAAGCTGTTGATATTTCTGCAAATAACTCCTCTTTAGTCATCCCTCTCCTATCGTCTGGACCCTCAAAACTTGCTCCTGGAGGCACAGTGCTATGCAGAATTCTGATTTTATAGAGCTCATCGCCTCCAGACCAAAAGGCTCCTGCATGTGTGCTCCCAGCTACCATTGGACTGCCCACAGTTTCCTGTTTAACTATTTTTTTTTTTTAATTATATTATCTGTGCAGAAGCATTCTGATCAGTGATTTTATGGCTCTATCTTCTATTTTTCTGTTGTTGTGTATAGTATGTTGAACAAAAGGCCTTCAGTCACCACGGCTTACAACCTATTGCCCTTCTGCAGCAGACGACATCTGGTCTCGCTTATCTGCACTCCCTCAGTATTGGTAAGAATGACTATTTATTTTTTTTTTTCAGTACTGGATACAGACTGGTACATTTTCTTAACCAAGAACTGATCTGATGCTGACCAGTGAAGTGATTGGCTTCCCCCAACGCTGGCAGCAAGCAGTACAGCCTGTCCTAGCACTAGACTGATTCTTATGTTCTGCCTTCAAAATTCTGCTGCATTTAGGGTAGCCATTACCATTTGTTCAGAGCACTGCATGTTTTTTTGGACAGAAGACATGTAAAATGTATCTGCAAAACTACTTGTGATGGAATTAAAAAAATATGCCATTGACAGTAGTTTGATGGAACAGACAGTGGTTCAGCCTTGTGAAAAATCTACAATGCAAATTTACAAATACTGCTGGGATTGCCTAGAGTGCATAAACAGGTGTGTGTTACAGTCCACAGGGACCTGAAGCCCCATAACATCCTCATCTCAATGCCTAACGCCCACGGGAAGGTCAAAGCTATGATCTCAGACTTCGGCCTGTGCAAGAAGCTGGCAGTGGGCAGGCACAGCTTTAGCAGACGGTCGGGTGTGCCGGGAACCGAAGGGTGGATTGCCCCAGAGATGCTGAGTGAAGACTGCAAAGAGAACCCTGTAAGTGTTTTTCTTTCCTTCAGACCTCCCTGGGAGAAGGCAGCACAACCAGCACGTTGCACAGCTGCAGATGGACCTCAAGATGTGCGGTGCTGGATGCTTCAGCATTCGTGCTGATGTACAGCATTAGCAGTACCCTTGTTTAAACTCCTTCTCTCACCATAGAAGTATTTATTTATATATAGCCATTTTTTTTCAATTACTTACAAGTCTTAAATAGCAAAATGTAATTCTGAGTTTTATTCTGTGCTCAGATGCAAATAAGCACCTGATGATGAGGCTCTTTTTTCACAGGAAAAATCTTGTTGCTATTAAAGGTCATTTATTTGCAGACGTACACTGTGGACATCTTTTCAGCGGGCTGTGTCTTTTATTATGTGGTATCTGAGGGCAGCCACCCCTTTGGCAAATCCCTGCAGCGACAAGCCAACATTCTGCTGGGTGCATACAGCCTGGACTTTCTGGATGCAGGGAGGCACGGTAAGAAAAGCACATAAACAAAGATCACTGCTGAACTAAGTGAATATCCAGTGGGTGCTAAAATAGAAAAGAGAAATAGCAGTAGAAAAAGCAAAACTATAACCCTCAGTGAAACCCACTTGGCAATGGTGAACGCTGTACTCCTCCATTAGAACTCCTCAAGTTCTTAGTATTCATCTCCAAAAGCATTCTCAGTTAGTTAGAAAAATCTGGATTCCTGCAAGCTTGACGGTAGAGTTTAAAGGGTAGGAAAGATGTTCATAATTGCACTGACGCAATGCAACCTTCTGTTGGTTGCCTACAATATCTGTGAGGGTGTAATTTGAGCTTGGGATTGTATAGGAGGAAATAGCAAACATAACTACTTTCATACAGAATATTAGCTTTTCCTGTAGCCAGCCTCTGAATGCTCACTCTTTTCCTTGCAGAAGACATAGTGGCTCGTGATTTAATAGAGCAAATGATAAACATGGACCCTCAGAAACGTCCATCTGCCAGCTGTGTGCTAAAACACCCCTTCTTTTGGAGTTTAGAAAAGCAGCTCCAGTTTTTTCAGGTTTGTCTTGACCTTCAGTTCTTGAATTCTTTATTTTCATCCTTTCTTTTTGCATGTTTGAGATTACACAATGCAGGATAACATGTTGCACATCTGCTGTGATGAATGTGTGTAGATTAAGCCCAGCATGGGGTGGGAACTGGGTGAGGACTCGAGGTTCTTTCCGGCCTTTTCTATTCAGTGATTAAAAAGAAGCTTTTGGCAGCTAGGCAATCTTTTGTCATTGTATTTTCACCATCTTCATCCCAAGCATAATTTCTTGTATAGTATTTTGTCCCAAAGTAGAATCACCTCCATTATCAGGACAGGCTGTAGCTGGCCAGAAACAGTAATTTAAAATAACTGGGAAATGCTGGGGAAGACAATTGCAAACAACTGGACTGTCTCTTCCAGGATGTCAGTGACCGGATAGAGAAAGAAGCATTAGATGGTCCCATAGTCAAGCAGTTAGAAAGAGGAGGAAGAGAGGTGGTGAAAATGGACTGGAGAGAGCACATCACTGTTCCTCTTCAGACAGGTAAGAAACAGTGTCTTGTCAGAACGGCGGGGAGTTCTCTGTTATCCCCAGTTTGCATAGACAAGAAAGTAAGGATGGGGTCTCAGTTTTGGCACAATTTTTCCTTGTCACCAAAGTATTTATTCAAATTATGTGATATATGAATATATTGAGTGAGGCACGCCTAATAAACAGATTTCTTTTGAAGCCAGCAGCTAAAACTGCCAGCTTCAGAACAAACACAAACCTGTTAATTTCTTTGGCAGATCTTCGAAAATTCAGATCATATAAGGGAGGCTCAGTACGGGACCTTCTGAGGGCAATGAGAAATAAGGTAAACAGTTTCTGCACACTTTTTTTCTTCACACCTTTAGCTTCCTTTTGTTGTTGGGTGTCAGTCTGTCATTTTTACCTCATTTTAGGTACTTAAAAAAGACTAACAGAAGGTTACTTGTTCATGCAAATACACCTTCTACAGGCAGACCTGTAAGACTCCACCTGAGCTTTCCCCTGTTGTTTTTCTTTACAGAAGCACCATTACAGAGAACTGCCTCCTGAGGTGCAGGAGACCCTGGGCTCCATCCCAGATGATTTTGTATGTTACTTTACAGCTCGCTTCCCTCACCTGCTCCTACATACCTACCATGCAATGCATATCTGTTGCCAAGAAAGACTGTTTCAGCACTACTATCAGCAGGACTCTGCAGAGAAGAGCATTGCAGGAGATGCTGTTTGAGAGGAGAGAGAGCTTTCTTCTCTGGGACCAACATTCCAAGCACAGGGCCATGAAACAGGCCTACATTTCACAGGGAAAAGGGTGATCAAAGAGCTGAATTGTCTCTCTTTGAGGAAACCAAGTTTCCAAAAAGTGCCTTGTACTCTGCCTGCACTGGATCAGGAGATAGTAGGAGCCCAAGGAGCAGTGAAGCTGCAAAAGCAATGAATCCTGGTGATGGAGTTATCCCAAGGAAGGTCTCGGGAAAGTGAAGAGCAAAAGCTGGATCTAACCATCATCCAGTATCCCTATACTGTACTTGATTTTGTAACTTGTGTTTTACTGCAAAGAATCAAAATACAGTAATTGAAATCGTAAAATTACTAGGAGGGGGGACCTGCAAAAGGAATCTTTTAGTTGCAGCAAATCAGAGCCTGCCACACCCTGCATTAGGCACACCGCAGTGATTGTAGAGGGAATCTTTTATGAGCTAAAACCTCTAAAGATCAGCACTACCCTGGAAAAACAGACCCTCCTCGTTGAGCAGATGAAGTTATGAAATACTGACTTGAAAAAAGCTAAAGGTTTTACCTGCTTTGAAAACCTCATTGTTGAAATGTCAGCCAGTATTCACAGGAGAGCTAGGGCAGTACTTGACTTATACCAGTGTCTGCACAAGTAACTTCAGGAAGATACACTGATGTCAGTTATGAACTGCTCCCGAAATGGTAATGTTTCACCCACTGCAAGCATTCCTTTTCCCCTCTTCTAAAGAAAAGGAGTGTCAGCTGCAGAGCCAGAGGTAAGAAATGAGTCCCAGGTAAAAGAAGCTAAATAGGAAATGAAAGATGTACAGAACAGTGAAGTTGTAGGCAGTGGTCTTGATAAGAGGAAGAAAGCTGCAAAGTAACCTCATTTTCTTCTTTATGTCCATGGGAACCTGTGTTTTTAAAGATGCAGTATTTCTTTTCTTTGGCCCTAAAGCTGTGACAAAGCATTACGTGTGTGTGAAGGATGAAGAAATGCTGAATTGTAACATGGCAGATGTGGGTGTGTTCTTCTACAATGTATTTATTTAACATATTTATATTTATTTAATAATTGTTTTGATACCACTTCCTAGTAAAAAGTGGTACAAGTACAAAGCATGCCAAATCTTTCTTAATCATTTTTGTATTTATATTTAATCATAATAACTGGAAAAGTTATACTGCATCTTTCAAGGAATTCATTAGTTAATAATAAATTATGGACTGTTCTGTGTATGAGTGATTGGGTACTTACAGTGACTACTGGAACGCTTCACTGTAAGGTTTTTCCTAGTTTTACAGTGTATGAGAGCAATTTACTTAAGACGCTGAGTGTGCAAATTATGTATTTCTACAGCTTAAAGAAAAAAAATTCTTTTACCTAAGGAGATTGAAAGCCTATTTCCTATTTTTGTATTTCTCATTAAAGGTCTTTTATAATTCTACTAAATAAAGACTCGTACTCTCATAAAGACTTCAGTGATGATGTGTGCCTGTGAGCTACACTGCTAGCACACATGGACTAACACAGGTTTCAGAACCAGGGCTCGAGAAGGTGAAGGGGAAAGGGAGTAACACAGCTGCACCAACCTCAGGTTTGTATTTTAGCATAAAATCCCTCTTCCTGCTATTCAAAGCTAGGGCTGGGGGGCAGGACAGGAAGAAGGGGGGGGGAGGGAAGCAACAAGAAATATATAAATACATAGACATTGTGTGTGTGTATATATATATATACACGTATACATGTGTGTATACACATACACACACACAAATAAATATGTGTATGTCCACACTACTACAGAATTGAGAAGCCTTCCTTTTGACA
>PPHD01014371.1:0-16742 GCA_002909625.1 Bambusicola thoracicus
TTTTTTAATGTATTTTTGTAGTAAACCTCAACAGGCAACTTTAAAAAAGGGCTGCGGAACTGATCAGCACATACACAACTTATTGGTCTGAGAATGTGTAGATTTCCTGTACCTTCCAAATCCATAAAATAATGGGTTTAGTTGGCATAAGTATGGGGAGAAAATGTCATTGTTATTGTAGTGGAATGCAACATGACTGCATCAATCTGGTCTGTAATAACCCCCAGCTTCTCAATAACAAGCCAGTGTGTTTGTCAGACATGAAGCACTGACACATGCCTGACACACTGCACAATAAATGCAGTAAAATGTAGTAAGGAAATCTGCAAAACCTGTATGCAGTGCACCTACAGTCTGAGGTAGCATCAAATTGATCAGTGACCATAAAATCATAATAATACCACCTCCAATTAACACATAATTCCTGGCATGCTGTCATAGCCACAGAACTAAAAACCAAGTAACAATACTGAAATCAATAAATTGAAACTACAAAATAAACTTCTGTGTGTTTTATTCTCAGATGAAACTAATATTAGCAATAACTGTTACAACAGCTTCCTTCAGGATACTAAACATCAAGGATTATTTCTGTTGTACAGACAAACTCAAGGCCAGGTTGGATGAGGCCCTGGGCAACCTGATCTAGTAAATGGGGTGGTTGGTGGCCCTGTCCGGCAGTGGGGTTGGAGATTCACGATCCTTGAGGTCCCTTCCAACCCAGGCCATTCTGTGATTCTGTAAGCCTACATTAAACATGGATATGAAATCACATTCTTATCTCTCATCTCTTTGTTCAGATTGTTATGCCTCTCTTTCTGTCATACGAACAGCCCATAAAGTGAATTTTCTTGCGGGGAACCCAGAGCATATAGGACCCAAGGTTTTAACACATGTTATACCTGGGACCTTTGCCAATATTTTGTATTTCATTTGTAACATGTTGCAAATTAAACCATTTGCATTTGTTTATTAAGAGCTTTGTCAGTCACCTCCAGATTCCCATATTTACCCTGAAATGAAAGTTGTGCTTATGGCCTCACAGAACATTGTTATAGAAATGGGACATCAACACAGATTGAAGTATGATGAATAAGACAGACTGCGAGAGAGCAATTTTTGTGCTTTCTTTTTTAAAAAATGTTAAATGTTTAAATGATAGAAATGTTAAATACAACAAATAAATAAATAATGTTAAATACAAAAGTTTGAATTGAAAAGAAAGCATGCCATGTAGAAGAGTACTAATGGGTTAATACTTCAACTTGATTTTCTTTAAGAATCTTCTCTCACAGAAAAGACAAATATTTCTCATCACTTTTTTCAGTTCTTGTTTTGCTTAAGCAAACAGTGAAACTGTTTTAGTTTTATACAGTTTGATCCCAGCAGCTAAATACACATTTTAATAAGGATCACAGGATCTGAAGTTCTCCTATATTACCTAAACATGGAGACTGTTCTTCAAACACAGCTCATTTTAAAGGCAATAGAACTCATTTCTGGACTCCCCTTCTTAGACATGGTAGGCTGCAAGCTCTGATCTAGTCTGAGGGAGCAGCTGAGATCCATTGTAGGTGGATATCCAATATCATCTATGACTCCACTCAGTACAGGCATAAGTTTGTCTCCTCCACCTGACTAGGTGATCTCACCTTACTTAATAGCTGTCATATTCACACTTTTATTAGATTTAATGCCTAAGCAATGGAAGAAATAAATCAAAAACTATTTTGAGGAAGGAGGATGAAAAATTTTGAGGAGGAAAAGAAAAAGAAGCTTTTAATGAAAACTGAAGAACAGAATTTTAAGACCAGATAAATATGCACAGAAATGTCTTTGAAAACATAGGGAAGATTTCCATGGAAAAAAAAATATAAATCTATAACTATAAATTAAAATACCACAGTTTCAGTCTTTCAGGATATAAATAGAATAACATACTACAGGCTTGCTGAACTTTCAGACTGACACATTTCAAAGAAATTCCAGTTTCTCCAGAGACCCGCAGAAGCAGTTTGTGTTAATTACAGAGATACTGTTGACAATGCAGTAAAGTGCACTGTGGAAACAGAGGAATTAAGGGTTAAGAAAACATAAGATGTGCCCAAATCTTCTACTATCATCCTATTAATTCAAAATTTTAAACTCAATATTTGGAGATATTTTCTGAGATGCCCAGGGTAACAGTACTATGACTACACAAAATGTTATAAAAGGCATGAAAAATAGGTCGTGAGGAGCTATACTTGTACGCTAACTTTTCCCAGTTCTAATGTTCCGAGCAGGCCTAGTCAGTCCCACACACGTGTTCCTTGTTACATCCATTTTCTGTTCAGTTGGTTTCCCACACACCAAGCCAGACTCCGAGCCTCAGTAGGGAATTTGCTGTTCCTCCAAGCTGCTGTGAGTCACTGGGATGTCTGCTGCATAGGCCAAACTAAGCCTGAATTTCTTGCTTTCACTAGGCAGCAAGAATAATGAGGAAAAGCATGGCAAGGAGGTGAGAAAAGATCAAAAAGCTAGTAATTCTCACTCAATCTCTCTGCCTTCCTGTCATATTGTATGGTGAGGGAAGAAGTGAAACAAAAACTGAGAAGAGAATTGTAAGAAAGATCACAGCATTCCAGCTTGCAAGTTTTCTAGAAGTCTTAGTTTAAACACTACTTTCTAGTGACAAATGAAAAAAGCTATGCTACCTCATAAAATAAGTATGTATTCTTGTACCTCGTTAGAAATATGTCTTCTTGGACACGATTGAAGTAAAAAATAAAGCTATGTCAAATGACTTTACCTTATAATTCTACATATTGTTATTGTTTGTATTGTAGGTTCCAATACAAATCTACAAAAAGTGTTTATATATTTTTCTATTCTTTTGGTAGATTAAACTAAATTGTTGACTGAGTATTAAGATAAGCAAGTAATTTCAGCTTGCTCTATGCTACTAATAGTCAGCTGCTCAGGAAAACCACTGGAGGCAGACTGAAATCAGAAAAATCCCTTGTCATAGACAATTTCTGAACTTCATTTAAAAAATCAAGAACTTTCCATTTGATCAGAACCATCAGAACAAGGCACTGTGGTCAGAAATGGGTTTTCAGGTTATAGGACAAATCCAGTTTAAGTGTAATGATCATCAATAACCTGCTTCACAACAGACTGTTAAGAATTCTGTTTTGTGGACAATAAGTTCCTCAGGTGCTGGTAGCTGGGAAGTAGCCTCATGAGGGAAGGGGTGTGAGGGGAAATATCAGTACATAAATGTTCTCTGCAGACACCAGTCTCTGTTGGAGAGACTGAGATTAGGAATAATCCTGGACTGATACTTTCATTAAATGAACAAACAAACAAAACAAACTAACAATACAACAGATCTTGAACTTAACAAGTTCAATTAAAACTGTTGTTTTAATTACATCTCCATTACTCTTATGTACAGTACCATCCTTCACCTGCAGGAGACAGTATATATGTACACTTCTGTGCATAACATTCCCCCTGATTCTCAGTAAAGCAGACTGATGTAGCTGCCCCACATGTCAGAGTCCCTGCTGCCATCACTGCTTTCTGAATATCCATGAACGTTATCAAAGTTGACCTACAAACCTGCTAACAGCTTTAAGTCTGCTGCACTTTTAAAAAATAGTCTTTGCATGTTTCCATTAAAAGCACCACTTCTGTCTCTGAATCCTCTCTGAATCACCAACGATTTGTTTTCATACAGATCTCTCCATCTGCCAGACACTGGATTGACTAATGAACTGAAGAATCTGGTCTGTGTAAAAACTTGACTTAGCAAATTAATCGTCACCATGTTGATGACACTGCCACCCAAAATATCACAGCAACAAAAGAGTAACAATTTACATGGGCTCTGAGCCAGTCTATCCTTTCTATTCAAATTTCAGGAAAACATGACCTAAATTCTCTGCAAGTAGTAGAATCTGGAGCTTTTGTTATTTCAGTTTCCTTTCTTTCTTTCAGCGTGTGTTTTTGCTACAGATAATTATAGTCATTAGCAAAAACAAACAAAAAAAATTCTTTGTGGAAAATTAAATACAGCAAGCACATAGCCTGTTATAAGAATGTAAGCTTAACAGAAAGACGGCAGGGCTGTCAGCAGCTGAATACCCGTATCAGTACAAAAAAATTGTCCTGGCTATCTAATGACAGACACACACCCCAGACTGACCAGAAGCAATGTAAATCCAATTCTGCCTATATTAGACAGTTCCTTTCAACAACGTCCGCAATCATTCACACAATGCTAAAAACAAAAACAACAACAAACAACCAAAAAACCCCACAGAAATTTAGGTAGAAAGGGCTGAGGAAAGAAAGAAAAATAATACACTGAACAATATAAGGGAGTAGATCCACTGCTCCTATATATTCATTCTCCTAGTACAAAGGCAAATGGATATCCAGTGGAAATAGAAAGAACCATACACTATCACCATCAACATTTTCTCACAAGATAGTATAAAAGCTTGGTTTTAAATTCCACTTAATCCTTCTGAAGCAGTGTTTGAGGCAGGTCATTGCCCTTGCCAATGAACACAGATGGCAGGTCTCCTTTCCTTCAGTACTCTGTCTCTCATGTGAACAGAATCCCACTGCAAATGGATAACCCAATGTACCAAAAAGCACGTATTTCCTTATGAAACTTAAATAGGTAAGCATTTATATTTCAACATATTTAGCCATTTTGCATTTTAAGTATCAGGTACTTAACAAGTAACAGTAAGCAGTAAGGTGTGTTTTTTCCAGATAAGAAAATACTGCAATTATCACTGTCTCTATCTTAAACAACATTTAAAGTGTCAGAAACTCATTTCTGCGAATGCTTCACCTCTTTGTTTTACCTGCTTCTGTGTACTTTAATCCTACTTTTACTTCTTCATGATTTGCTTTCGGTGGTGGCCAGACAGTCTGGAGTCTCCCTGGAGTCTTGTCATCTTGCTCTGAGGGACTCAGATCAGGCTGTTGGAATTATGAAAGAAAAAAATTAAAGTTGGCAGTATCAATTGTTCCAAAACAGATAGCTGGCTCTACATATATACTCAAAAAAGATCATCTGCCTCATTCAAACAGTACTCAAGCAGTTAGACAGGACACAAAGAAACCAGTATAGAAAAATAATTTTGAGGAGGAGGATATCCTAATGTATGTGACATACAGTGATTCTGTTGAAACTTTTTACAGTGGCATGGAAAGCTGCCTACGCTTTGGTGAACCAAAGACATGAGGAACACTTGTATTTCTTGCTATACATATATATTTTCCTATACATATATACATACATACATATTTTTTTCAGAGTGAAAAGCCAGGCTCCATCCTCACTCCTTTTACAAATGAACATCAGTGGAATTCACCTTAAACACTGTTTGACAATGTGATTTCTGGAAGCAGAGCTGGTTTGAGAAATTCCTGCCCCACCCACTACAGCTTGCTCAGTCCACATACCACATAATGCTGCCACATCAAATTGCTGCTGCAGCTGGTAAAGGCACTGTGTTGTCAATTGGAACAGTGAAATTTTCCATTTAAGTGGGAAACATCGACAACAATAAACAAACAAAACAGGCACTTTTTAGTGGTCTCAGTTTTTAAGCCAACATTTCTGTAATCTGATCTACAACACATGAGTCATTGTGTAGACACAACTGTAGCAAAAGTAGAACACTGTATGAAAGTGGTCCCATAAAATGCTCTTTAAGACACGGTAAAACGCAAGGCGAGACCCTTCTGCCTCGGCTTTGCCCAGGGAAAACGCTCACTTCCACTAGGCCAGCTGTGAGCAGATACTTGAGCCACCCGTGCTGACGGCTGTGCCTCCTCCCTCTCAACCAGGCTTGCCGCGAGCCACACAGACGCTTACGCCAGCACAGCCAGAGAATGGTGTAAGCAGGAACCAGCAGCCCAGGGGTGGGAAGGGCACGCACGCACTATAATTGCTGTACATGCCGTGGCCCATGAATGCCTCTTTTCTCCTCCCCATAGGTAATTTACTTAAAACTGGTATTATCAGTCTGCCCGGGTGTCAGTCATTTTTATGAATGTTTTAATTATGCGTAAGAATAAAAATTTTAAGAGAGTACAACTAGCACAGCAAATTAACTTATCCAGCTTCAGGCTTAGGGTCCAACCCTGCAAATTTAATCATTTGGGTAAATTCCCCTATTAGCCAACAACACATTTCTGGACTGATTGCATCTGCAAAGGAGTAGCTGAAAGAGTTTTGGGTTTGGGGAACAGTGATGGCTGCTCGTTTGAGTCTCCATTGCACTCGAATTTGTTTACCATGGTGCACATACGCACAGGTTCTTTTCATTTCTTAAACTTTAGTAAATACCCAGGCACATACAAACATTAACCTTGCAAATGTTTGTATTAAAACATAACTTAAGTGGTCTAATTGGACACCCTCAGTTACACTCGGATAAGATTAAGTGATTATCAATATTTGGAAAGCCAGGTACGTATGTAAATAAGAAATAAATCCTTTTAAGTTCTACGTCTTGGACAAATTAAACTGAATTAACCCATAAGTTATTGTGTCAGTTCTTATACTGGAATTATTCCTACAGGCAAAATGAAATATTATTTGTAAAAATTAAAAATCAAAAACCAATCAAACTGAAAAGAGAAAACAGAGTGCGATTGAGAGACCCGTAAGTAATGCTACGTTAAATATTTGTGATACAAAACTGATTTTAAACCCTACTTAGCATATGGAAAACTGTTTTGAAACAACCTTTTGAAATGAAAAACTTGTGTTTAATTTCTGATTTTTATTCACAAGTCATGATTATCATCTCTGAGTTCTGCTAGAACTGCAGATGACCAACAATTTTGAAAGATGTGCCCCAAGATTTCTCCAGTTTGGAATCCAAAAACTGAGATTGCCTAAAGTAGTAGACTTTGCCTTTTAGAAGACTTTGCTGACACTTTGACCTTAAGTCCCCACCATTACGTTTAAAAATGAAAATATTTTATATCCATCTACTTCCAGATTTAGGAAGAAAAAATAAGCCAACCTACAGATTTGTCTGATGGTCCGTCGCCAGGTTTAGATTTTGACCTTTCAAATACAGCTTTCAAGGACTCTTTCTCATTTCTCATTTTGCGTTTGATGGCTTCCAGCTCTGAAGGATCTGCAGTTGTCTCTTTTTTGGGAGGTCGTGTGAATAAAGCTTTAAAGACATCCAGTGCAGATTCGGCAGGGCTTGATTTTATTTCCTCAGAGGGAAACACTGGCTCTGTTTGGCCAGAGTCTTTGTTCTCTGGACCTTCATCACTGTCCTCAGTCTCCCCAAATCCCGCACCAGAATCTTGGGTTCTCTCATCATTCTTGGAGACGTCTATGTTCAACAGGTGAGAGAGCTGCTCCAGGAAAGTAGGACTTGCTTTAGGTTCAGAAGATTTTTTCTTTGTGGTCAAACCTGATGTAATGTTGGATTTCTTAACAGGCTGTCGTAATTTAAGCAGAGCTAAATCATTCTCTCTTGGTTTAATTTCTGTAATAGTTTCCCCATCCTCTGCGTTTAGTCCCTTCTTCCTCACACGTAGGCCACTAAAGAAAGCAGGCAGCTGGAAACTTCTTTCAGTCAGTGCTGCTTTATGGAAAGATGCATTATCAGCCGAAGGTCTTTGATCCTCACCTGGAAGTTCTGGAGGGCATTCCCCTGCAGCAAGCAAGCAACTGAACTGCTCATCCATTAACGTTCTGTCTTTGCCACTGGAGTCACGCTCCAGAATGCTGTCCAGCTCTCTGGGAAGCCACTGAGAAACTGGTGGGTATAACTCAGTGTCATCTCTACCCACAGTGTCATCGCTGTGTCCGTACCCTTCTGAGTCTGACTCTTCCTTACTTTGACTGTTACTGTCCAAAGCCACAGCAGACAAAGCAGCACTGTTTAGCCCACGTTTGTTTGTGCTGGTTTCATCAGCATCTGGGTCCTTACTCTCACCATCTGATTCCGTGTCACTTGTTGTGTGAACCAAAGTACCTTGTACAAGAATCGCATCGTTGTCAGATTCAGACAAAGAAGTCTGTACAGACCTTAAATGGGGAAGAAGTATTTCATTCTGTCCTGCCGGCTCCGGCTCCAGCTCAGCACGGCTGCCAGACATCGGGTCAGCTTGGTCACTGGTACAGCTCTCGCAGTGCTGGTTTTCTGAGTCGTCAACACCGTCATTATCATTCCTCTCATACCGATTGTTAGCCTGAGTGTTGACATTGATGTGCAAAGGTTGAAACGCTTTAAGCACTGCTTCTTCTTCTTTGGGAGTTACCGATTCCAACTTGGTCGTAAGTCCAAGAAGTGTTCTGACCGCAAAAGTGGTGAAGACGTCCGGCTCGCTCCCCGCGGGACCCGCCCGCTCAGGAAGCTGCCGGCTGCACCCCGCGTTTCCTCCTTCCATGCTGCGCGCGAGGCGCGGCTCCAGCTCCTGGCGGGCGCTGGGGACCGGCGCTCACCGCACGCAGCGCTGCGCGGCGGCGTGCCGGGCCCGGGGCGGGCAGCCAGCCTCCGGGCCGCGCTCCCGCTGCTTCCTGCCCCCCGCGCCGCCGCCCATCGGCTGCCCGGGCTCCGGTGGGGAAAAGCGAAGGACGCGGCAAGTTCTCCGGCGCTCGGTCCCTCGCACAAAGGGCTTTTTGTCACAGCGGGTGTGCCGGCGCGCCGATCCCGGCTGGAAGCGCAACCGGTGGCGCTGCTCCCTCTCCCGCAATCCTACTGGCTGCCCGACTTCCTACTCGTAGAGCAGCTATATAAACGCGGCTCCCGGCCGGGGCAGCGCGCAGCGGCGGCGCGCTACTTCCTCGTAGCAGGACGCGGGCTGGGAACCTGCGACGGGGAGCTCCCCGAGCGCTCCTCTGCACGGGCCTTCCGCGTGGATAAGGCTCTTCCGTGGTAAAGCCATCATCCCGGAAAGACAGCCAAGTGAGAACCAGAGGTGCGAATTCTGAAGTGCCCACTGCAAATGCCGTGCCGTGCTCTCGGGTCTCGCCTGGCCCGTGAGAGCGCCCTTGAAACCGAGTAAGGTATGAAAAGAAGAGACTCCCTCCCGCTGTGCGGCAGGTCTCATCTGGAATGCAGACTTCGGCCCGCGGGGCCACGAACAACACCCAGCAGGACTGGTTTCGTGTTACCAGAGCCGTCCGGGAGCCGCGGGCAGGTGGCACCGAGCGCCGGCACCGCGCCCAGCGCCGCGAGCGGGCAGCAGGCCAGAGCGGGGACAGGTCAGCGGCTCCGGCAGCGACAGCCCAGAGCTGCCACACAGCACTCGGTGACGCGCATCTGCATAGTGCCACCCCAGGCCCGTGTCAGATTGTTTTTGATTATCCCACGTAACTGAACTTCAAGAGAAGATGCCAGGGGAATATTCGTATTTTTGCTTAACACGTGGAAGTACAAAATATTCTTAAGTGCATTTGAAAGTCATGAAGTCATTTACATTTGGGTCAGGTTCCAGGCAAAAGTCTTCACTTTTGTTCCTTTCCTTACTTTTGGAGTTGCATAGACTAGAAATGCTTGCAGCTTTGCAATCTTCTACTACTCTCATGTTAAAAAGTCACTTCACTCATATTTCGACAGCGGCATCTCAGAAATTCAAAGATGGTCACTTTTTTTTTGCACCCATTTTGAAGGGAGTTGTGCATGGGGCTGTTTAGCTGCAGTGATGGACCACATGCAGCAATGTGGTGGAAGCTGGTTTTCTCACAAAGTCGGCTGTACCCAGCACTCTTGCGCCAAATTACAGATAAATACTCACTGAAAAACTGAACATCACAGACACCAAGCAACAACTAAGTATACCAACAGGTTTGGTATGAAAGATGTGTTTGTCTTTCATGTATACTATAAAAAGTAAGTCATCATAAAGTCAACAGCAAAAGGTCTGCACTGCAGGAAGCAAGTTTCCCTAGACTCAGATTGTAACACAAAGGGCTTAGGTAAAGCCTACAGACACTTTCTCCATTGTATGATTGCATACCTACCTGTAAACAAAAGGTACTGGAATCACTCCCACCTGCATTTGTGATTCAACCATAAAGCAGTATATTCACTCTACTATTGGCCATTTCCTGCAATAAGCTCCAGACTTGCTTCGTTGGTACTCTTTATCAAGTGCCAAGGATGGGAACAACCCTGTACAAGTCACGGCTTCCTAGTCTTAATATAGATAACTATCTTAAAAGGATGTTCTACAGAACAAAAGCCTTTATCACTCCCTATGCCAAGTTACTCGTAGAATCCAAGGTTAGTAAGCCAAGCGGTAGACAGCTACCTTCACACTGGTGTGAGTTTCTCACAGATTTCTCCATGGTTACACTTTGCATATTTCTGTGTCCATTTATCTGGGGTAAGGTTAGCTTATGGTGGATAAACTGTAAATTGCATTTTTCAAAAATAGTTTGGTTGGTCACTAACCAAAAATACAGCTACATCAGTAACTTCATGGTACCATTTAAACTAAGCATACTTTGTAGATTATGCCAAAACACTCCCTTTACTACCTAACAATTCTGAATTTAAAGTCTGTATGAACAGCTCAATTTAAAAGTGGACTTAAAAGCAGGAAAACCATACTTTATATTTAAGCAACTTCCCAACAAAATTTATGAAACATGATCAAATCAGTAGTAAAAAGAATGTTTCTTTGAGAGTCAGGCCAAAATTATGCTCTGTACTGATATGCTAGGAAACCCAGAGGTGAACAAAGAATAATTAAAAGTCCAGGATTAGAATATGCCTTATATCAACAAAGACAATATCTCAAACATGAAGTAAAGGAGACGGTTTTATATGTACTCTTGTTTATATGTTCTCTTGAGAGTGAACTACAGGAATTGAAAAGAAAACTTCAAGATTTCCAACATTAGGAAGTAGGAAAGGACTCAACCCTGCATCTACCACTAGATAAATTATCAAAACTGAACACCAAGCAGTACCTCCAATTCAGAACATGACTCATAAACGCCCAGTCTCAAATAAAGAAAGGATTTGTAATGTCTTGTTTCTCCCAGGCTGACAATTACTCCACTGGACTGCCCCAGTGCAGGGACCGGATAACAATCAATAGAACATCCCTGGCTAAACCATATATATCTCTATGTGCCCTTAATATTTTTACACAAAAAGAGATGACATGCATGTGCAAATGTCACTGAGCCAAGAAACACTCCATGGGCAGAAGTGTTTTAACACTGGGTGGATCTCCTTAGGAAAGTCTCTCTGAACAGACTTTAATACTGCATCTGAAGGATGAAACAATTTCCAATCTTTAGAAAAAGAAATAATTTATGGTAATGATACAAACTTCTTTAATAAAAACAACAGCACTCTGCTGTCTCTGAAAAGCCCCTACAGCCTGTCACAGCAACACTCAGGGCAGTCAGTGCATTAATTACACAAAAAGGACAATCATTCCTTTCAGTTTAAAGAACATTTAATAACCCACACCCTTTCTGACCTACATTTCATCACAGACAGAAGTCACACCTACAGTAAGCCCCAGTGCTACTGTTGAAGTGCCTGAGAGCTTTAAAACTTCTTTGAAGAAAACAGACAGTAAGGCAGAAATACAACTAATCATTTCTATCACTATTACACAGCAGGGCTCAATGCTTCCTGACAGCATATCTATCTAGATTGCCTTTTCAGATCACAGCAAAATAAAGAAACTCAGACAAGGCATGGAGACATAGAAATGGCTAAACCGTATGGGAAACAAAACTTACCATGAATTTTTAACATACAGGGGCTGGAAACAAGATGAGTTTCTCTATTTTTTTTTTTTTTTTTAAACATCACAGAATTGAAATAGGCACTAATTGTGTCAGGCTGAAGAGCCACAAAGAGGTCGCCAGTTGTGACAGTGGCTCCAAGATTTTGAGCTGATCTGAACTCAGCTGACCAAGTCCTGTTCCATGCACCGTCCCCAGCCAAACATTTACTGTGCTGATTGATAAAGATCTCCAACTCTTCCTTCTGCCTCTGAAACTCTTTATCTCACATTATACTTAGTAGTTCAACACTTCAAATGCTCTAATATAGAAAGGGCAGAGAAAATGGAAGGAAACACATAAGCATTGGAGTCTTCTTGTTTTCAGTTTTTTGCTTTTGTTTCTTTTTAAACTTACAGTAAACCATTATGTGAGCAATCTTCCCGTAGTTTGGAAATTTAAGTATTGCCATTATAATCTTTTTAAATATGTAAGTTGCTCCAAATCTAACACCTCATATTCATTTTTGGAAAATCCAACAGATATAAAGAGCACAATAACACCATTTGATAGAGCAAATTCTCAACTACAAAACACTGTTTACCAATGTATCACCACCATTAGCTGTGCATTTTCACCAGTGATGAACAAGAGCCTGAATGCTGCACTCAGAAAAATCTGCATAGTCATCTGAAACGAGGCTTGTGTTTCACACTGCTGTCACCACTGCTGAAACGCACCACCCACCACCACACTGTGCTCACATCCACTGTTTGGTCTCTATAAACATTCAGCAAGTTAATTCAGTGCCACACTTTTGTTTCATACACACTTCCAGGTCAGATGCCATGTTGCCCAACTGTCCCTCTGCTGCCACCTGTCGCCTGGCAACAACATAGAATACTGCTGGGAATGTTCAACCACCACAGCACCAGCATCCACCCCTGATGTTGGGAGCCAACATAATAAAACGTGAGGCATTACTTTCGAAGCAGGTGTTTTATAAGTAATTGGTTTTAGACTTCGCAGTAGACACATAGATATGGTAATTCTTACCAAAACTCGACATTAAATGATATTAACAGTATGAGCAGAAATCAGACACATTGGAGGGGGTGGGGCAAGGGAGCTGAATACATGGAATGTGGTTTTTAATATCTTAATCAAAATTGTGTTTCACACTGAGATATTGACTATTTTAGGAGATCAGAGAGATCATAATGGCTACATAGTTATAAAACTAAAGGACACTGTAAGAAAGACAATTTACTATTTTGAAATAGTCTGTATAATGTCAGTAAATATGTGGAACAGTGAAGCAGGATATCCCACCATGTGAGAAACTAATGAAAGCTCTGAGGCAGGGCTTATAGAAGAGAATGAATTGGCTGATCTTGAGGTTGAAATGAACAGACGTACAGAGTAACAGAGACAGGGAACAGGATAACTGTAAACTGAGAAGCATCTTTGTGCTTCTGTGCATCAATGGCACAAAGGCTGACACTTTGTGTAAGAAAGAACGGAGTTGAATTTTCAGCCTTTTGCCTTCCTGCTTTCCTTTTCTAAGTTGCTCTATTCTACTTTTTTTTTTTTCAGCAGGCCTTTTAAACTCCATCTACAGCGTGACTTAATAGTTAAAACTTAAAATAAAAACTTAATAAAGTAAAATCCAGTCACATCAAAAGATTTAGCAGAAATTCTTGACCAACTGCTATCTATTAATACTTATTTGAACTGAAATTGTGTACCTCATTGAAGTGCCTTTTTATCTGAGATGAAACTCCACCCTGTACTTCATACAGCATTTCATTTCTGTGTTGCTTCTGTTCTCTAGACAGCAAATGAGAATCCAGTATGCTCAAATTAAGATCTTAAAACTAACGCAGGCTTCTGATACAGACTGTGTATTTTAAATCCCTGATAGAGCAGAATTCATTCACAGTCCTATTCCCCATCTACCTTATTTCCCTCCTTCCAACTAATAAAAGCAGAAGCATCCTTTCAATAACACAAGGAAACTGACTGGGGAAGTAGGGCAGTCCCCATCCCTGTTGGGTTTTAAGAGAGCTTAAGAGAGCGTGTATATGACACTAAGGGACATGGCTTAGTGATGGAACTTGATAAGTCAAGTTTATACTTGGACTTAACTGCCTTGAAAATCTTTTTCTGGATGTTTTTATGATTCTGTCTATATATGCACATATAAATGTATAATGTATTTCCATATAAGGTTGCTCTTGTACAGCAGAGCAAGGCAAAGCAGCTTTGTTTTTTAACACTGTCACTTTTAGGAACATAATTACATTTCAAAACAGTGGTACCTAAATTTTCATCAGTCATGTTAATTTTTTTCTTCCAATAGCCAGGAAGGGCCATAGATAAAATTAATTAGTGTGATCGTGAGGAAATGAAGTGGTCCAATTCATTCAGTATTCCTTGGAAATGTTTTTTTGTTTTGTTTTGGAGTTGCACTTCAGACACATTCTCTGACCACAGCTGTCATGCTGTTCAGTATGAGAAGCACAGAAAAGGCAACACCTGGGAACATATTGCTGTCACCAAAACAAATCATGTAGCTTATTTCGTAGAATTGTTTGCATTGGAAGGAACCCTTAAATGTCTCCCAGTCCAACTTCCCTGCAATGAACAAGGACAGCTATGGTTAGATCAGGTTGCTCAGAGCCCCCATCCAGCCTGACCTTGAGTGTCTCCAAGGATGGGCAGCCACCACCTCTCTGGGCAAAATGTTCCAGTGCTTCACTGCCCCTAACATAAAACACTTCTTCCTTATATCCAGTCTAAGTCTTCCCTCTTCTAGTTTGAGACCATTTCCTCTTGTCCTATCACAACAAACCCTGCCAAACAGTCTGCTCCTTTCTTTCTTGTAGCCCCCTTTCATATATTAAAAGGCTGCTCTCTGGTCTCCCCAGAACCTCCTCTTCTCCAGGCTGAAAGCCACAGTTCAGGTATGTCAACAGCACCACACAGCTAGATGTCACCCACAAACTTGCTGAAAGTGCACTTGATCCAACCACCAGTGCCATTGGTGAAGGTATTAAGGAGTATCAGTTCAAGTACAGATTCCTGAGGGATGACACTCATAACTTCACTCTCTCTGGGAACACTCTTACAACCATTTCCTCATCCACCAAACACAGTCCACTTATCAAATACACATATTTGCAATTTAGAGAGAAGGATGTTACAGGGAACCATGTCAAAGGCCTTTCTGAATTCCAGACAGATGACATCAGTCTCTCATCTTTTTTTCACTGCTGCAGTTACACCGCTATGTTGGTCAGGAAGGACTTGCTCTTGATGAAACCATGCTGGTTGTCTCATATCACTTCCCTCTCTTTCATGTGCTTTAGCATAGCTTCCAGGAGGATCTGTTTCATAATCTTCCCTGGCACAGAGATAAGACTGACAGATCAGTAGTTCCCTGAGTTGCTCTCTCTACCCTTCTTAAAAATGGATGTGTTGTTGCCTTTTTCCAGTCACCACAGACTTCACATCACTGTCGTGACTTTTCAAATATCACTGAGAGTGGCTTGCTGATTTTTCTCATAGGTTGCTTGTACCAGTGCTGCAAGTCCAAATAGATTCTGATGGCAGCACCAGTGACAGACTTCTCAACACCATTCTTTTAGCAGCTCTGTCTCTAAAGTTTTATCATATAACTGGACCCGGACTTTTAGCAGAAGAATAGGCACAGGTACCCTAGAGCTCTGCAAGTAATTCAGCCCCGAGTTCTGTCTTGCCAGACTTTCAAGGAAGAGTTACAGGGAATGAGCTGTGGAATAAAATTTTCTGGTGGATCACTAACTACCCAGTATCTGTTTAAGACGTGTGGAGTCTCTTGCTCAGAGTGTGAATAAATATTTTTCCTTTTTCAGGGAGTGAAATAATTCCATCTTCCATGACACATTTAATGAGATTTCTAGACAGAAAAAGCTGATTGAATAGAGAAAATGGAAACAAACTTCTTATTAATCTTAGATGCCTTACTTTACTCAAATTATTGTACTTAAATTGCTTTTGATTAAGTATTTCTCCTGCTGTATAGGAGGTCTCGATAAATACAGATAAAACGTCATCATGAATTAGATTCTTCATGTTGTGTGTATTTGTACTAGCAATAACAATTTGTATCAGTTCTTTTCAAGTCTGTTACTTGTTTTCATCTCAACGTTTTATTGCAAGGATAAACCTATACTTTCATGGTGCAACAACATTTCATGGTGCAACAACATTTCATGGTGCAACAACATTCTGTTAAATTATTCCAGGAAAAGAAAGTTAGGACACCGAATCAATTTTATGGCAATTGCAGGAGAACAGGAACAATCATCATGACAAGTATTTTGAAAGTGATTCTGTGTCAGTTCAGGTATTTATACCAATAGATGGCGCTGTTGTACAAATTATTGTCACTGTTTCTTTGCACGAGCTATTAGGGTGCTGTCTCCAAAGTGTCGTCTTTCAGTCTTTTCATCCTTTATCATAGAATGGCTTAGGTTGAAGAGGACCTTAAAGATCATCGAGTTCCAACCCCCCCCCGCCATCAGGACTGCCACACACAAGATCATGGGATCATCATAGAATGACCTGGGTTAGTAAGGACGATAACAATCATCTAGTTTCAACCCCCTGCTATGTGCAGGGCTGCCAACCACTAGACCAGGCTGCCCAGAGCCACATCCAGCCTGGCCTTGAATGCCTCTAGGGATGAGGCAACCACAACCTCCTTGGGCAACCTGTTCCAGTCCATCACCACTCTTTGTGTGAAAAACTTCCTCCTAACATCCAACCTAAACCTCCCCTGTCTCAGTTTTAAACTATTCCCCCTTGTCCTATCACTATCCACCCTCAAAGTTGTTCTCCCTCCTGTTTATACACTCCTTTCAAATACTGGAAGGCCATGTGAGGTCTCCTTGGAGCCTTCTCCAAGCTAAACAAGCCCAGTTCCCTCAAACTTTCTTCATAGGAGAGGTACTCCAGCCCTCTG
>PPHD01014372.1:0-14461 GCA_002909625.1 Bambusicola thoracicus
TTTTTTTTTTTTTTTTTTTTTTTTTCCATTCCTATGGCAAATTGTAAAACTACTGTGTTTTGAGTTGATAGGACTAGCACTTTGTTCATAGTGATCTCAAAACCTCAAAATTCAGAGAATCTGGTTTACGATTTTGATGATCTATAATTGTATTATATGATAGCAAGGTATGTGGAAGTTCAGCACACTATACCCTTCTGGAGGAACGCAAAAGATTGTCTACAGGCTTACCAAAAAAAAAAAAAAAAAAAATAAAAATAAAAAAAAAATTAACAAATTCTTCACTTCTGTGGGTTAGGATGGCTTTTTAAAAAAATGTTTATTTCAATTAAATTATTAAATTATATTTGAATTTCATTCTAGGGGACAGTACATAGTTTGAGATGCTTTCTGAGGTTTTCAACTCCAATGAAAATCAGTTTCTTTAAAGTCTTTGAAAATACTGTTACTATTGTTTAAATTGTTGCACATCTAAAGCACAGCCCATAGATTTCTACTCCATTTATTTGAGAGACACAGATGCAAAAAGCATTCGATTTTGTTAGATCTCTGAATGGACAACTTGGAGGCTGCTTTAGTAAGGTTGGAATTAACTGTGATCTTTTCAGCAGGATAAGGAGAAAGAAAACTGAATAGAATCGTAGAATCATAAAATCACTCAGGTTGGAAAAGACCTTAAAGATCATCCAGTCCAACCACAACCTAACTAAGCTACCCTAACAACCCTCTGCTAAATCATGTCTCTGAGCATCACATCCAAATGTTTTTTAAATACATCCAGGGGTGGTGATTCGACCACATCCCTGGGGAGTCTATGCCAGTGCTTAGCAACCCTTTCTGTAAAGAAGTTTTTCCTGATATCCAACTTAAACTTACCCTGGCACAACTTAAGGACATTTCCCCTCATCCTGTCACCTGTCACCAGAGGATGAGTGCAGAATGATTAGAAGAACTCACTGAGGGCAGTACTGAGGAAAAGGTGTTGGGGATTCTGTTCAGTGTAAGCCAGCAATGTGCGCTAGTGGCGTGGAAGCCCTGGCTTGCACCAAAAGTGGGGTGGCCAGAAGAGCAAGGGAGGGGATTGTCCCTCTGCTCTGCCCTTATGATGTCACATCTGGAGTACCGAGTTCAGGCGTGGGTCCCCTGGAACAAGAAAGACACAAAGCTGCTGGATTGGGTCCAGAGGAGGGCCGTGAAGATGATCACAGAGCTGAAGCACATCTCCTATTAAGATAGGCTGAGAGAGCTAGGCTTGTTCAGCCTGGAGAAGGCAAGGCTCCAGGGAGACATAATCAAATCTTTCCAGTAACATAAAGAGACCAAAGAAGGTCTGATAGTGACAGGATAAGGAGGAATAGTTTTAAACTAAACAACGGAAGGTTTAGATTAGATGTTAGGAGGAAAATTTTTACTCCAAGAGCGATGAGGAACTGAAACAGGCTTCCCAGATGAGCTGTGGATGTCCCATCCCTGGAGCTGCCCAAGGCCGGATTGCATGGAGCTCTGCCCCCTCCCTGCCCCCACCCTGATCCAGTGGATAGCAACTAAGCCTACTGCAAGCAGCTTGTGACTAGATCTTTAAGGTCCAGCCGAAGCCATTCTGTGATATACTAAGCTCTAATAAGAACTGCAGTATGTCTCTGGACATAATAAAAGTATTGAATAAATCTTGCACAAAGACTTGCTCACTACAATTTATGTTAATAAAAGCACATAAGAATCAAAATTTACAGTTTATGGCTTATATGGGGTAAAGTTACAATGCATTCTGAGAAAAAAAACAGCTTGTTTTGGGGGAAAAAAAATAATGTACCATGACATACTCTTCTATTGTGTTNAACATAAGAATCAAAATTTACAGTTTATGGCTTATATGGGGTAAAGTTACAATGCATTCTGAGAAAAAAAACAGCTTGTTTTGGGGGAAAAAAAATAATGTACCATGACATACTCTTCTATTGTGTTGACTACCACATTCAGAAATTCTGCTAGTACAGCTAATGAGGTACCCCTTGGCATCAGTGCCTCTACAGAGCTAGAGAAGAAGCAGGGAACTGACTATATCCAAACACTTAGTCTTTTATGTTGTTATTAACACANGACTACCACATTCAGAAATTCTGCTAGTACAGCTAATGAGGTACCCCTTGGCATCAGTGCCTCTACAGAGCTAGAGAAGAAGCAGGGAACTGACTATATCCAAACACTTAGTCTTTTATGTTGTTGTTAACACATACTAATGTATTCCACAGAGCACTATTTTCAAGCCATTGCAGTTGTGAATTTAGAATTACATTGTATTTATTCTGCCCATTAAAGCCTATTCCTGGGTTTATATTAACAGTTTGACTTTATAGACCACTTTGACAATTACATTTCCTCTGATTTGTCTTGACTAGACATTGTTTATATTGTGTGGCTAGATATTTAAGTTATTGCTTTTGCTCATCAACTCAAATGAAGAAGTAGTTCTAATCAAGAAAATAACTATAATGAACCTTCAATGACTTTTTGACAATGCAATGCAATGAATAAGCATTAGTGGTAGAATTCCTGAAAATATCGTTTCAGAATTGCAATTCTGAATACATGCAAACAGCAGTAAGACTCAAGCACATACGAAGAGGTTACTTTAAATATGGAAAATTTGGAAAATAGGCTAGGAGACAGCTGCTATTTAAAAATTCAAAACCATCAATGTAATGTTCTTTATCTTATTTTCTATCTCAAAAACACAATAAACATCTACATGAAAAATGTAAAACATGACAATAAACAGACAAACAATTGCCAAAAAAAGGAAAGAAAACATTTGGAACTGTATTGTTTTTTATTACCAATGATGTCACTGGAAAAAAGTTGGTTAATTGATTTGTCAGAATATGCAAGATTTAGAAAGAAAGTATTCAGAAGGGCAGACGTATGTGCACAAGGTTATTCTCAGCTCAGACTTTCCTCTAAGTCCATTTCAAGAGAGTAGAATATATTTTGATCTCAGGGGCACCAGTATGTAACCAAGCATCTTTGCTTCCCTCTGAGCTTCCGCACTTTACACTAATATCATTATAGTTCTTGAGTGTAATTCTTACCTTACATAAAACATCAAAGATAAACTTAAAAAAAAAATCACAGAACTATGAAGAAAGCCAAGCTGAGCTTAAAAATATATGTTAAATGAAGTGACTATTTAATCTGTAAGATGCTTAACATACGAGGTTTGCTCCAAAATTAATGCCACCTACCTTGTTATGGTGGCTCATGATGTCAGAGATGGGTGTCGGTGGTATTGCAGTAGAGGCTGAACCTTCCTGATAATTTTCCATTATATTTTGTTGCCATGAGAAAGATGGCAGCAGAGGAACAGTCTGGAACAATTGTTGCTGACACAGAAGTGCACCAGAAGCAAAGTTGTGTCATCAAATATCTATGTGCAAAAAAAAATTGCACCCATTGACATTCATCAACAGTTGCTGAACATTTACAAAGACAAGCGTGGATGTGAGCACAGTGAGGCAGTGGGTGAGGTGTTTTAGCAGGTCACCTCTACTGGTGCAGATTTTTACAAGCGCAGCTTTCAGGCCCTTGTTCATTGCTATTGAAAATGAAAAACTAATGGTGGTGACCGTGTTGAAAAAAAATGTTTTATGGCATAGAATTGACTCTATCAAACGGTTTAATGTGCTTTCTATATCTGTCATAGTTTCCATGGAAATAAATAGGAAGCATTACTTTTGGAGCAATCTGCATTTGATGAATTCATTTTTCTGAATTTTCTTTCTTCCTTCTGTGAGAAGATTTTCCATTTTCTTGGTGCAGTTGATTTACTATAGAGACATTTATAATAGAATAATTTCTCTTTTGCACATTATGCTTATAATTTTAATAGAAACATTACCATATATACATCAAAAGAAATCTAAGATAATGTGGTATATTGTGATGGGATGTATTCACACTTATAATTTTAGCTTTTTGAGGGCATTAATCTGAGCTCTTTGATTAAAAATGTTTCTAAATCTAATTTGAACTTTATTCTCTGTTGTAAAGCAGTGATCTGTAAATGTTTCATATTTTGACTTGGAGTTACATTTTTGTCATAAGCTTCATATAACTTAGAAATTTACCTAAACCTCATTCTCCTGATGACTGATTCCTTGTATATAATCATAGTTCAGTCTAACAGTTACTCTGATCATCAACTCTCAGAATTCAACTTTTCTTTGGGACTCAGACAAGTCTTGTGGACTTCACAAAAGCCAGCAGCGAAATTAAGTCTTTGTTCCCAAACTGTAAGGCATTTCCATCCTTCAACATATTCTTAATGGCATCCTGCTCTTGAAGCTGCATCCTACAGCATAAGATAAACCCTTTTTAATGTCAAACAGCTATTCTACATTGAGCCTTTGCTAGATATGCAGTAAGTTTATTCTAACCCTTTTGCTCCCAGGAATAAAAGTAATTATACACACAATACTAACTATATAACCTTAGCGTCTCATCCAGGAACAAATACCAAACCACTGCTTGCTTTCACTGCTCTCTCATCAGTTTTATAATCTGGCTACAGTGCAATGAGGAACAAAGATATTCGTGAAATTGTGTGTGTGTGCATCTGATCTCAAAACCTATTATCTTCATCTCTAGTAGCCAATCACTGACAAATAGGCATCCAGAAGACATTATTTAAATAGTTACTAGTTTCTGAGAGAACTCCAGAGGCTTTAAAGAACTAGCAGGTAATCTACTGACAAAAACATAATTTAAAATGCAAATTTCACTCTATGCTCAGTATTTGCACCATGATTCATCTAGATTTAATATTAATATTATCACATCCACTAAAAGATTGTCTATGCAGACCTGTCAAACCTGTGGAAGAAGCTAAGTAATTTGGCTTCTCCTGTCAAGGTTAAGATGCCAGTGATTCTGAGACTATGAGTTGTTAACACTAGTTGAGATGAGTATTAGCTGATGTTTGAATTAGTAACAAATAGGGCTATTAATTGAACTCCTATCTCAGTGCTCATGGGGTACAATTGAAACTCAGGAAACTGGCTCCTACTATTTTCAAGCAAACAACAGAAACTTGGAGCTGTACTGAAAGCTAAAGTTTTAAAGATACAAGGAGAAATGCATGTATTCTAGGGAAATTTAAACTGTATATTATAGACCCTATTTTACAGAGGATGTAGAGACAGGATACTAGCTGTACCTTGCATACAACTGTTCTCAATATACAAAATAAAACCACTTCAGGAAAAAAAAAATCCATGTAACTATTTTATTGCAGACTGAGAAGTTAGTGACTCAAAGAGATTCCCCCATCCTTCAGTTTTCTTACAAAGAGTATTCTGCCTGATTTTTTTTCCAGAATTTTACACACATGATTAGCAGAAATCAAGGTCAGGGGGGCTCTTCAGATAATGGTTTTATAATCTTTAGCAAGTCAATTGTGCTTCATTCAGTGGTATATGAAAGAAAGCGCTCACTTCTGGATGAAGTGTAGCATGTACAATAGAAAGGCATATGAATATCAACATAAAAGAATCAGGGCCTGTGGGGAGAGACAATTGCTTTTATTAAATAGCAGTTAAATACAGTTTAAAAAAAAAAAAGCAAAACAGACAAGCCTGGACTTGCTGCCTCTTTATCAGGGCTTTGAGGAAAGTCAGAGTTGGTGCAATGACATAGCTCTCCTAATTTATAGGCTGTCTTTTTTCCTGTCTGATCATGATTGCCTCTAGTTTTCAGCTATTCCTTTTGTTGGCTAAGCAAAATATCCAGCCACCAGAGATACTCATTGTCAATCTTCATAGATTCCAATAAAGTCACTGCAAAACATGCCTTTGAAAAGATACCTAAATGAAGCAATTGGATTTCACTTTTTACAGAACTACTATTACAGAAAGCTTGCAGATATACTTGATCTCACTGCATTTAATACACAGTTTCCAAGTTCTTTTTCTAAAATAAATAAATAAAAGCTTTTTCTTTTGACAATTTTTCTTGTCGATTGTATATTCTGAAGAAAACTTTACAAAAGAAGATTTCAAATATCAACTGAACAGAAGTACATAATTAACACTGTCCAGTCTCAAAGAATATTGTGACAGAATAACAGTACTTGGTGAGACTTATTTAGAAGAGACATAGAGAGGAATAAGCCACCCACAAACTGCTTTGTGGCTGACCTTATGGAAAGGGAGTTTGACAATTTCTTCCATGGGGGTAGTATTTAGTTTCAAGATAAAAAGAAAAATTGAGATGAAAATTCTGAGTGGCATTTTGAAAGATCTTTTTGACAATCTGTGTCCTGTTGATTTTCTCTGATGAGAAAGAACACCGTTGTTTAACAGGGAACAATTTCTAAATGTCAATGATTTTTCTCTTCTTTAGGAAAAGAGTCGATGTCAAACTAGGTTTAAAAAAAAAAACAACTAAAAACCAAAACAGTGAATCAAGGGTCAGAACTAGACTGGACAACATTAAACTCAGAAACTGAATTTCCTATTGTACTTCCAGTTGGCAGAGTATACAGAAACAAGTGCATTCAAAGCCAGAGTATTATAGAACAGTTTAGGTCAGAAGGGACCTCTGGAGGTTTTCTGGTCCAACCCTCTGCTCTGGTAAGGAACATGTTGAGCTGGTTGCCTAGGACTAGCCACCCAGGCAGCTTTTGAAGATTTCCAAGGAGGAGACTCCACATCTCCAGGCTACTTGTGCCAGTGCTCTCTCCCCTGCACAGAAGTGCTTCCTGATGTTCAAATGGAACCTCCTTTGTTCCTCTTCCATATATGCCATCTCTGCTTCCCAGTGATCTAAATCAAACTTAATCCCAACTCTGCTACAACGTATTTTTAGGTCTTATGTACTAAACAATTAGCACAGAGAGAAAAAGCACACGTACTAAGCTGCATGCGTACAGACAGCAAAAATACTCTTGCAGCACTCATGGTGTGAAGAACCCATAGTGAGCTGACAAGAGTTGCGCATTGCTGTGCTAATCAGCAGAGCTCTTCAGGGAATGGAGAAAAGGTAGGAGTGGATGAAAGAGTAAAATTGGTATGCATGACATGTTAATGAGGTGTGTCCAAGCCATCTGAGCTTTGGGGATGATAATTGCTTGAGAGTGAAATCACTATTTTGCTGTTTCAGGACAATGTTCTCTGGAGCTGTCAGACAGTGCTGAGTAAAGCAAAGGAGACAAAGTCTTGAACCAACTTTTTAGCATCTTCAAGACAATTTTCAGTTGAACAACTTGTTGCTTGTAACCAGTTCTTTTACCCTTAAAAAAAGGAAAATAGCAGATTTTCAAAACTTAATTTTAACCGCCAGAAAAGAAATTATGTTCTTCCATTGTCTGTCATTTACTTTATGACAGAAAAGAAGCCAGACTTCCCCTTTCACCATCCAGCATATGAAAGATGGAAAAAAGTTCAATGGAAAAAAGTTCCATGAGATTCTTCTTCAACATTAAATGATTAGACTAGATGATCTTAGTAGTCTTTTCCAACTTCAATTGTTCTATAATTCCATGATAAAAGATCATGGAACACTGGCACAGGTACTGCTGTTTTGTTGTTGGTTTTGTTTGTTTAGGTTTAGATTTTTTTTTTAATTATTTCTTGCCCAGGAACTTCTAGGGGTAGAAGGTTCTGAAAGAATTATGCCTCTTCTGCACAGTAGGTATAAATATTCTTTAATGTTCCTGACCAAATCTATGTTTCTCCTCCACTCTTTTTTTCCTATCCTCCTTTTAATTATTGCTTTTAAATCAAAATAAATAAAGCACTTCACCAGACTAAGGCATCAGTACATGCACTGTCCATTAGTAACATGAACGATTAAAGAAGTGTTGCATGACAAATTACTACCCTGAAGTCCCTAGAACAGACAGGTAAGTGTTACACCTTTTTCACTTCACCTCTACTGATAATTAGTACTTATAACCTGATCAGAGAGCCACTAAAGGTAAAACATTTGCTGTAGGAATTGTACGGAATTGTATTATTTTGATAGTCTAATAGCATTTCCTTCTATGACACACAATATCTAGCAAAATCGGAGTGGATTTGCCAATCTATTTGGGACACCCTATTCAGAGACCTATTCAGAAAGGATTCAGCAGCACTATGGGAACACAAGTCTCTAGACTTAAGATGAAAAATGAACAAGGCGTGTCCAGCACCTATAACCCTTAAAAGACAGTGAGGCTGGAGTGAAAAGTCAGGACAGCAGCTTAGCTGTCCCTTCGTGCAGAAAAAAAAAGGCCCATAATTTTCCTCCTTAACTGTCTACAGCTTCATTATGTACACCAGGACTGTGCCTATCAAGTCTGTATTGACAAGGCGGTGATAATTTTTCCCTACTTTCACAAGCTTTTCACACAATGACTAAATAAAAATACATCCAAAACATACACACTGAGATATACGTAAAGTTTTCCCTAGTTAAAGTGTAGAGAATGTAATTTTTTGAGGAAGACAAACTGAACAAAAATGCATCCTTGTCATGAATTATTTGGGAATACATCCATTTGGAGAATGTGGATAAAAGCAAATGATTTAGCATATCAGTGTGTATGATGCATCAGAGAGGGAACGTTTAAGTCCAAAGAGCTGACATCATGAGGTCTGCATCTCTGTTTCTGGAAAGAGTGCAGAGCTGGCTTTAAGCTCCTTCTTGTTCATATGTGTATCAGCTTTAATATGATATATAGCCTTGTTTCTCCATATTACTAAGCTATTCCAGACATGGTAGTTAGGACAAGGTGTTTGGAAGACATGTGAACTTTAATCCTGCAGGGTTTAAAAGACTGCTTTTTTTGCTATGATAAAGACTGATTTATTAAAGCTGTTATAATTCTACAGACAGATTTTACTGGATGCAATTTTTTATGAACTTAAAAATGAGAAAGTCCTGCAGTATAAGGCAAAGAAGATTACCTGTACCGGGTCTTTTCTGCTGACTCTCAGCTGCATAACATACTCTTACCATGGCTTTTCTGGGGGAAAAAAAAAAGTGTAGAAAATGTTTTGCAGTTCCTTTAGCCAAAGAAAAATAAGAGTCTAAATAGATCAGAGGTTTGGGATACTTTGTTGTTTTGAATTTTTAAGTTTTTATATTTAAGAATAAAAGATGGACTTGATTCAGCAAAAGGACTTAGTTACTGTAATAATGAACATCAGTATACCAGCCAGTGGTCTTCAACACAATCTTATCCACTGTTCCTAAATAAGGATAAAAAAAAAATCAAATACCTCAGAATGGAATCCAAAGCACCAAGGAAAGTAACAGAGAATCAATAAACTAATGAAAAATGAAACCCAGAGGGGAAAAAAGGTGTTTCTGCTGTTTTAGTGTCTGTCTCTTAGCTATGATAGGTAGCTCTGTTCTCTTGTTTTCTTAATAGAGCAGTTGAAAAACAACTGTCACCTCAAAGGATATACAAGAAAATACCTCAGCTTTAAATATGCTCTGTTTTAGCAACTTAAGTACCTTATTAAAAGTCGCTGCAGTCATTCTGACTGAGTGTGACCATGATGTCACTTTGCGATGCGGAAGTTACTGTGATGGTAAGGTCTGACCACATCAGAATTCTAGAGCTAAGCAGGCAGATAAGCATAGGGGTTGAGGACCCTGCTGAGAAAGACACAGGAAGGGTTAGCAATCTGAACTGGATAATAACTTTTGGCATAAACAGAATTATAAATGTAGGTTGCCCTCTAGGACTTGGAAGAAATTTTGTTTTCTCATGCTACGCTAAGAAGATACACTTGTAATTCTTTTGTTATATCTACATCAGATTTTTAGGTAGAAGAGGAATTAATATCTAAAACTAAGGCAGCTGTCCCCTCTTACTATACCTTGGTCTTAACTGCAGAGCAGGCCTAGAGTATGCAAACAATTTCCTTAAGGTGGAACACAGCTGGAAAACCAAATTACCAGGAGTTTACCTCTTGAGTCTGCTATTGATAGTAGATGCTTAGGTCAGATGTAACCAGTTAGTATGAAATAACCTTTTAATATAAATTCAATGTAATTGTTAGTGTCCTCATCTTCAATTACTAGAAACTTGCTTCTATCACAGTTCACTCATTGCTAGTGTGGAGATAACCCACTCAAACACCAATTGGATTCTTTGTAGAGTCCACAACATTTCCGTTATTATCTTGCTAAACGCGTTGTTGTAAAGTTACCACACAAGTTACGGAAGCCGTGGAAAGAAATAATGTTATCTTCCACTCTCTTTCTCCTTCCTCAAACTGAGCTCTTATCACTGTTAGCAGACCTGATTTAGAGGGTTACAACATAGTAAGTTCTTTGCCTTTATCTTAGATTTAAGTATCCATAAAATCAGTTTAACTGAGCAAAAAAAAAAAAGCAAAAATAAAAAGATTTTTAATATTTTTCTATAGTCTTCACCAAATACACTTCCACATTTGGCGTAAGTCTTAACCACTGGCATCTCTTTGAAGATTAAATAGGAAGGAATATTGCTTCTCTGACTTCAATAAGAATATATCTAGACTTCTTATTGCTTGCATATCATGAAGTATTTTATATTTGCTGTATCACTAATAGCAGCCATCTCTAGGAGTGCAAAGACATGATCCACTTTGAGCTGAGGGTTGGACTAAATAACCTTCAGTGGTCCTTTCAGTCTTAAGTTATACTATGATTTTGTGACACAACAACATCTGCCTCAGCTGAAGGTAAGATTCAGAGTAACAACTGTATTTGTTTTTTAGTTTCCCTGTTACAAAGCACAGAAAAACAAACATTCGTATGTTTGACCATATTCTTAAAATTGAAATTAGAATTAGGTATGTATCTCACCATCAGACCTATACAACACATGCTTCTTACTCACATTATATGATATAAACATCAACTACTAAAGAAAGAGGCAGCAAAGAAGCTGTAGTCTAGAGTTCTGACTTGCTGAAAAAAAAAATTGCAGCGAGATCTCAGATTGCAGTGAGTGTGGATTCACACAAACACAACAGCAGCAAGCAGAGAAGAAAAAACAACAACAACAAAAAGAAATAGAAGAAAGAAGCCACTTACTTACAGAAGGCCTCAGGTATGCAGGG
Source organism: Bambusicola thoracicus (assembly GCA_002909625.1). Lineage (NCBI taxonomy): Eukaryota > Metazoa > Chordata > Aves > Galliformes > Phasianidae > Bambusicola > Bambusicola thoracicus. The sequence goes on from PPHD01014372.1 coordinate 11,097, forward strand.
GTCTTCAGCTTCCACTGCTAACTCTTAAATGAGATCTGGTAAGGGGTGGATCCTGGCTCCACCCATTCCAGTCACTCACGTGCATTGCATGCACCTGAGCTCCTTTGGGTTAGCCCTGCTTTCCTAGGAGGTATTCAATCACTTTTTCAAGCCATGACGTGCATTTCCACTACAGCTTCTTTAACACAGATTGATACATTTATGGGAGTAAATACCTTTCACTACCTTGTACTGCCTTGCAGGTAGTGAAATTGCTTATTAAGTTAGAAATAAAATAGGTATAGCCTTTTTAAGGTTGACTCATGAGACAACATGTATGTGTTAAACTTATTAATACTGAAGGTTTCAAACAACCTTTAACAGTAAGGACATATAGTATTATTATGCCTTCAACAATTAACCTTGCACTTTTTGAAATGAATTTATGATTTCATTCATACCGGAAGAATTAATAAAACATGGTTTCAATAAAAATACTAAAAAACTGCATATGCAATTCCTACTGATGTTCTACAACTGCTTTCCAGCTCCCCTTGCTGAAATATATACACTAAAGTAAAATTTTAAATTAAAATAAAAGTACAGTTAGAAGGAGTGAAGTAGGAGGTGAATTGGTTCTTCCTTTCAGGAAGATTTCTTCTGCAATAGATATTGTTAGTCCTTGTTGTTTCTGACAGAGCTGGGCAGTCCAAGAATCACAGAACAGGCTGGTGTGGTATATCATTTCATCCTGGTAGGAGAATAATGTTGATATTTAATTGAAGAAAACAAAATTTGTGACTAGTGGTAACAGCTATGTCAGAAGGTCAGATGCAGGGTTATCTTCTCTCCTCTCCTGAATCATACTCCTATCAAAAATACCAGTCAAATGTTATCTACAACACAGATCCTGAAAACCTTTCCATATGTGCATACTGAAGCCTAATTGCCATCTGTATCCCTAACAGTTCACAAAATGTCAAAATCCTGAAGAATTTGGTTAGCAATCTTACCTTCAGAACAATCATCTAAATGTTCAACTATTCAAAAAAATTTCTCAGAGCTTCTGTGTTCCCACTGACAGCCAAATACTCTTTCTCCAGCTGGAGAAACAGGGTTGTCCACCAATATTAAGGTTCTTGTTTATTCCCTGGCAGGAGATTAGCTGGAAAAGGTCAGTCAATATGAAAGGGAACTGAGGCTATTTTCTTTTTCTGACTACACCTCTAAAAGCGAAGCGAGTCCTGCTGGAAGGGCATTTGTTATGAGTTAGGAGCTAATCTGAGAAAGTTGCTGTTAGAAAGCCAAACACTATCTATTCATCCACAAGTACCTTAAATATTACTTTGTTTTTTTCCTTTAATCTCCAAGAAAAATCATCCAACCTGAAAGATATTTGCTGTTCATCTGGGAGAAATCAGAACTGAACTCATTTAGAGAGTAATAACATTCTTTGAATCTTGACAGTGTGACAGGGCAGGTGGGCACCCACTGTGTTTACACATCAGGAGTCTAAAATAAGAGACTCTTTATTTTCTTTGAATATGTTTCCCTTAGGGGATGTAAAAAAAACAGGATTTTTTAGTCTTAAAAAAAAAATAAAAAAAAATGTTTCTTAGGCTGGCATTCAGCTGCAGTTTTTACCAAGGCTCCAGGAAAGTGTAACTGTAGTGATCTGTGAATTTAGAATATATGCCAGTTAAGTCTTATTGCCAGTGTGAAAAATATTCAGTTACATTCAAATAAAATGGCTGTAATCTTCAAGAAAAATGGCCTATACAGGTTTATACGCTATTTCAGCCCTAAATAAACATAGTTTAGAGATGCATCAGGAGCAGTTTAGCAATAAGAAACAATTCCCTGTGGCTGCTTGCATTCACTGTAAAGATTTCTAATCTGCTAAATATTTGCCTACATTTTTCTGTCCAATTTCATTATGTATAGTTAGGCTTTTAATTTGCATTCCTTTCTCATCACAGTTTACTCATACAAAATGATATTTTTAATTATTTTTCTTTCTATAGCTCTCTGAACTGTAGTACTTGGAAAAGATTTCAGTTACTGAAATAGTTATTATAAAGGCTACTAAAATTTGGAAAAAAGCCACATCTTCTATACTGTAGCTGACAAGTTGCATTGATCTAGCAGGAAATCTATCTTTTACTGAGACAGATGGGGGAGCTCTGGGACTCGGTTTAACGTGGTTGCAGCTACTGCAGATGCTGATACCGTATACTGACAATAGCTGCAGTCTGAAAAGCAGAGTTTACATGCCTGAAATAAATTGTTTTGATTAGAACCTTTAGGAAAGAAAGTCATAAGGTACAGTTTTATTGACTACTTGCCAAACAACACAGACCTGTGCTCTGTAAGCTTGTTTTGCTCTTGTAAGTCAAGTACCAACTGGGCTCTTATTTTCTGAGGTTATGGACTTACAGCGTAATACATTATTATTTACTCTGAATTATTACACAGACAGTATAATGGGAAACAGAATGCACATTCAGTTCAAAGTGTAGTTGACCTTAGGAAAAATATTTTTAAAGAGACTATGCTCTTTTCTTCTATCTTCCATGGGTTTATAAAGAAATTTACTACTGATAAAAATGCTCTAAAAACAAAAAAGACACATATAAACCAAGCATGAGGAAGTCATGAAGGTCAACAGAGTAGTAATACTCCTAATTATTAACAAAGAAGTACTTTGTCATGGAATTGGTTTTGTGGGGGTTTTTTAGGCTGTCATTTCCCAGTTACGTTTTACTGGGGGTAAGAAACCACTGTGCTTGTATTGCAATTATATTGCAATCACCTAAATAGAACTGTAACAATTGTGCATGGCAGAGCCATGATTTTCTTCCCCTAAGAAACATCTATGTAATAAATTATGACTAAATATATTATTTGTTGCATTGTCCTTTCCAAAATTATTATGTGCATCTATGAGGATGTCCATTCATCATTGTCTGTTCTGGTCTAATGCATTTAAATATTTAGTCTGAAAGCTAAAACAAAGCACATCCAATTTTGCTTCATGCTGCACCACCCTAATGATGGAGTTCTGGCTTGTTTATTGACACTGCTCTTCTAAATCAGCATCTTCCTCTGAAGATGACTTTTATTTCAGATGTCATTCTTTAAAGCATAGCAATATGAAAAAAAAAAAAAAAAAAAAAAAAAAAGGAGAGCAAAGGAGATCATTTAACTCAATCCTCCATAAACAACAATGCAATATTATGGATTTTCAACCTTGATAAAACAGCAAGATGCTGCCTCATGGCCAGCTACTGTAGCATATTGATTCCTATTTTTATTGACACCAAAGGGTAGATAGCTTTTAAACCATCCTATGATGGTTTTGTTTTATGTTTTTTTTTTTTTTTTTT
>PPHD01014374.1:0-14988 GCA_002909625.1 Bambusicola thoracicus
GGCAGCGGGGGGGCGGCGGCGGCGGGGCTCGAGCGGAGCGGCGCGGAGCCGGCGGCGCCGCCCGGGCCCATGGAGCTGGAGAACATCGTCGCCAACACCGTGCTGCTCAAGGCCAGAGAAGGTGAGCGGCTCCCGAGCAGCGGGAAGCGCCCGAGGTGGGGTGGCAGGCCCGGGGCTGGGAGGGCCGCGCTCCGTCCCGGGGCGGGGGTCAAGGCCTCCCCGCAGCGCTGCGACGGTCCCGGAGCCGCTGTGGGACGGCCGCGCTGCGCCTCTGAGAGAAGCTGTTCCGCACTCGCGGCTGCTGCCTGCCTCCTGCCCACAGCCCTCCTCCCGCGGGGCAAAGAGGGGGGAAAAAGTTCATTTCAGGCCGACACGCCGCGTTGCGACCGCTTCTCCCCACGCAGGGCTGAGCCGTTTGCCCACAGCCCTGTGGCAGTGCAGGGCCTGGAGCGGGGCAAAGCCCGGGTAGTGCTGGAGGGACGTGGGGACCAGGAGCTGAGCCGCTCGGGGACACCTCGAGTTGGCTGAGAGAGAACTGGGAGCTCCATCATACGGCAATCTGGGTCTGGCTCCAGCGGGGAAGCTCATTAGATCACGTAAGGTGGTGGGGAAGTGCAGCCCCTCTGTTGCTGTGGAAGGGCCGCGCTGTGCAGCTGGCCGGGCCGAGTAGTTTCTGTGCCCAAGGGGCCCACTTAAATCCAGTTAGAGGGCTTTGGAGATTAGATTTGTGGGAGCAAAGAGCATTGAAATTAAATTTTCCTGGGCAGAGACTATTCTGAACTGCTTGGAAATCAGACTTCGTTCAGATACTTCAGGCATGGAGGCTGTCAAGTAGCGAGTGGGAAATCCAACCGTTGCCATTGTGGTTTAGCTGAAGCCAAACCCAGACAAAACCAACCAGCAGCACTTGCAACTTCAGGACATGAAACTCCTCTTGACACGGGGCAGCCAGAAGCATAGCTTCTGCAGTGCTGTGGTTGAAATGGAGCGTGGGGCTGTGCGAGAGGTGTGGCACAGCTGCTGCTCTGCTTTCAGGTGCTCCTCTCTGCCTTGATGGAGAGCACTCAGTGTGATAAGGCCCATGCACACGCCTGTGCTCAGTGTGTGCCATCAAGGTGTGGGCAGCAGCAGGCACAGCAGGATGATGATTTCCCATGGAAGGATCTTTCCCCTGTTGTTCCCTTTGTCTGCTGGCTTGTGGCGGATGGGATGTGACCAGCCCCAGAAATGTGACAAGCTCTGGGTCAAGCCTGCCTCCTTCTTGCCTCCTCCTCAAAAGGAGGGTTGCTGTGTGCTGCTGGGACAGAGCTGCATGGGGTGCAGGTCCCCACTCAGCTGTTTGCTGCATTGCCTGCAGGGGAGCACACGCTGCAGCTCCTTATCCTCAGCGTGTCAGTGGGATGTAACTCTGCCTTCTCCCACATGCTCATGGAGAGTGCCTACACTCCTGTGCTCTCACCTACTGGTCGTCCCCGTCCTTGTTTGTGGCTGTGAGCTGCGGCTGACAAGGTGTCGGCGTTGCTTGTTTCTTCCACCCCTGCTTACCCTTGAGTCACTTCCTTCCTGAGTTTGTACAATCGTGCGGCCCAGCTGCCACGGGGGGCAGATGCAGCACAGCCACCCAGCGGTGCCAGGACTCACAGCTGCAGCCATCCCGTCCCATCCCACCCTACTTACATGCCTGTAGTGTAGGTGCTGGAAACCCAGAGGATGGGTACAGGGAACGTCTGAGGGCCGAATCGCATCTGCGGTGGAGGAAAGCATTATGAAACTGTTTCTCAAGAGCTGATAAATGGTGTTCTACACTGATTTCAGTGTGCTGTGCCTTTGGCCCAACTCAGCAGTGAGGTTTAACGCATTTCCAGAGTTGGGGGAGTTTTTGTGTTTGTTGGCACTGAGCAGGAGGAGCACAATCCCTAGAGGTTGGCTGATCTGAGCAATCAGGCATGCAAGTATTCCAGTACTTGGTGTTTGCTATGATGTAAATTTTTTGGTCTATCTAGGAGCTTTCCCACCCTTTCCTACAGCACTGGGCATTTGCTCCAGCACCTGAAGATGGAATAGTATCTAGTTGTTGGATCTTGCTTTTCTGAGGCTGGCTTATCTCTGTGGAGCAGTGGGAGTGTCCCCACTTCACAGGTGGGAAACTGAAGTGATGAGCCTGGGGCAGTGCGGTGAGCTGTCTGTGGAGCTGGGATTAAAGCAGGAATTCCTGTCTCCCAGCTTCGTGTCCTTTCTCTGAGAGCCCCTCCCTGCAGTAAGCAATCAGTCTGGAATGAGTAGGTGGCATGAATCTTAACTACAGCAAGGAACTGGCAGTGAAGAGCTTCACACCAAGCGCGGTTTGGCCTCAAAAGGGCCCGGGAGCCAAGGCACAGAGCAACCTGTGGCTATAGGCACTCCTCCCTCTGCCATGATTTTCCCATCTTAAATATAAATGACTGAAATGTCCAGAGGAAAGACCTTACTGTCATTGCTTTATCCTGCCTTTTGAACAGCCGGAGCAGTGAGTCCTTCCATTTCCTCTGGCAGTCAGCTGAGGCTCCAGCATTCCTGTCCTTCTGGCTGGGAGGCAGTGATACCTCTCAGTGCTGCCCAGGCTCCTGGTGCAACAAGATTCATCTGCAGTCGGACGTCCCTCGTTCATAACTCATCCTGCCAAATTTATGTGCCCTGCAGGTGGTGGCGGAAACCGGAAAGGCAAGAGTAAGAAATGGCGCCAGATGCTGCAGTTCCCACACATCAGCCTCTGCGAGGACCTTCGGCAAGCCCTCGGTGAGCAGCAGGGCTCTGGTGTTGGACTTTGGGGCAGGCATGTGGTTGTGACCTGTCAGATCACAGGTGATCTGAATGCAGGTGAGCCGTGGGAGGGTCAGAGACAGGTAATAGGGCACAAATCCTGACCAAGAGCACACAATTTAGAGCGCAGGGAAGGAACAGTGGGCAGGAAAGTCACAGCTGCATGGCACTTGCTGTTGTACCCACAAGCCTTCTAGATGGTGAGAAGATTCAGTAGAGGTATGCATTCTTCTCTGCACAAACAAACCTGCCCATTGCTATGAGTGTTGCTCGGAAGTGCCTTTGCATAAATTACAAAGGTCCTGCTGACATATTCCTGTTTCCTTGGCTGATGTTCAGCCCTACACTGCAGACCTCAGCGTCTAAAACTGAAGCAGCAGCTTTACTTGAGCGGAATTGGGTTCTTGCTGTGCAGTATGGATAACAGTTGTACAGCTGAGTAGGGTTTGGTTTGTGATTTTAATTCTGCACTTTGTACTCTTCATGATTTTAATGTTTGTGGAGCAGGTTTGGTCCTGACATCATATAAGATTGTTTGAGGAGTTGACTTGGAAGGTGGGAGTGATCTGCTTTCTGGGAGGGGGAGAGCTTGTTTAAATTGTCGCTCCATGTTCATCTGCCAGCTGGAGAGTGGCACAGTGTTGACTTTGTTTCAGAACAGGTGTCACCAGGCTGATGGGGTTTGGGATGTGTCTGCAACTCCAGTCTCCAGTTCTGCACTGCGCAGGTGTTCCAGGTCCTGGTACAAGGTCCTGGAAGTCACTCAAAGTGGTTCCCTTTGAAGGCATAATGGGACCATAGCACTTGAAATAACAACCTCCATCATCCAGATTGTAACTTCCAAGCCCACAACACCCAATTTGGCTGTTTCATGCTGGGTACCACCTCCCTGGCTCTTTTCACGGCCACTGCAGTCAGCTGAAAACTGCAGCTTTGATAGTGGGACACGCTGCCTCGCTGGAGCAGGTCCTGAGCACTTCTGGCATAGGCTGTCCTCTGCACAGCCACCCTTCTGTAGGTGTCATGATCTGGTTTCCAGTATTGATGTTCGTCTTTGTTATGCTGCCCATTTGCTGGTGATGAATGCTGGTGGTCTGTCCATCTCCGTTGTCCCACTGTCCTGTGATGCTGTGGAGGTGCCTCCTAGCCTCTGCTGTCCCCACTCATGCCCAGCTCTTGCAGGTGGTGGCTGCCTTGTTTGGTTTTCCTCCAGGAGAGACATCCCCAGTCCCTGTGCTCTGGTGGCTTTGCTATCCCCTGGGAGCCAGATAGAGGTGTGTTCACTTCCTGTTGCAGAGGCGGGGCAGGGTCACTGTTGTGCAGCTGCTGCAGAATTAGGTTTGTGTGCCCTGACTGCAGAGAGCAACCTAGTGTGTGCCTGGGCAGCAGCAAGGTGACCAAAAACCCCCAGTCTCGCTGGCAGCAAGCTCCCATCCTCTACAGCGGTGGGGAATTCCTCCCCCTGCAAATGAGTAAACCAGCTGGGGCAGCCAGGCTGGTGAAGCAGCCCCCACCCTCACTGCAGTGTCGCCCCTCCACGCTTGTGCACTGCCAGGAAGCCACACCTTCCTCGGAAGAAGCTGCTGCATGGTGGGGGGAAGCCATCAGCACCCAGCACCAAGGAGACCAAGAGTCCAGGGCAGGGTGAAGCATGGAACTGGAAGTGCTTTGGATAGTCGGAGGTGTTTGTGCCTGGTTCAGAAGACTCTGGGGAGATAGGTAGAAGGAATCAGTGGGGGAAACCAGGTTTCAGGGGGGCAGTGGAACCTGACTGCAAATAGGTGGCTGTTCCATGGAGCAGGGACGTGTGATGGTTATGTGCAGCATTAACGGGACGTGGCTGGAAATGGTTCCCCCCACATTGGCGCCGCTGCTTTCAGCAGCCTTTGTGAAACAGAGTGATTTGTGAGAGTCATCAGAGCAGCCTTCGGCCTGGGAGTTCTGCCTCCAAACAACGCTCAGTGCGTTCCACAGGGCCCAGGGAAAGTTATGTATCTGATCACCATGGAGAGAGGATCAAGAAGACAGCCTCTAGCCAAGCAGGAGATACTGAGATCCCTTGCTCAAAACAAGATGGGGATACTGCACAGAAGAGCAGTTCAAACCTCTGTTAGGGAAAACCTTCCGTAGAGCGTCATACAAGCTCAGCCTGTGGCTTCGTGTCCCAGCTGGGTGTATTTCTGTCCCCTGGAAGCCTCAGGGTGGTGGAGCCCCTAAGCAGCCAGATGCCTCATCACTGCTGCCTGGGGCCGGGAGGAGGCCTGAAGCTGCTCCATGGGGCTGACAGTGTGTGATCTCCTCCACATCTGCAGAGCGAGACTACCACAGCCTGTGTGAGAAGCAGCCCATCGGACGTATGCTGTTTCGGCAGTTCTGTGAGACACGGCCTGAGCTGTCACGCTGCATCAAGTTCCTGGATGCTGTGGTAAGAGCAAAGCCTGTCAGGCTTTGGGAAAGCAGGGACGTTCTTGGCATCCTGGGCATGGTTCGGTTGGCTCTGGGTGTTCAAGCTATTGCCAGGTACTTCTGGGCAAGGAAGTTTTACTGTGAGTTGCAGTTTCTCTGAGATAGGGCTGGGCCTTTGCCTAGGGAGGTGTTTGCCAGAGATCTGGTTCTCCAGGAAGGCACAAGGTTGTGGTACCTGGGCAGGGTGTTGCTGCTGTGCAGCTGTTGCCTAGTTGCAGGGCCTGGTTCCCAGCTGAGCCTGCCCCTGACCGTGTTTGCTTTTTGCAGGCTGGGTACGAAGTGGCTCCAGATGAGAAGCGGAAGGAATGCGGGCAGCACCTGATTGAAAAATACTTGAAGCCAAAGGTGAGTGAGAGGGCTGTGTACGCTGCCTGCGGTAGTAGAACAGCTGACAGTTGTCATTACCCATGTCCTGCTGCAGTGCTGGACAGGATCATGAGGGCAAAGTCCACCTCGCAAGTGCCTGTGCTGTTTTTCCCACTTATCCTGAAGCAGATGAGCACCTGTGTGCTGTTCCTGTGGCTTCTCCTTCCTGACAGGACCCTTGGGCACTGCCCCGCACTGACTCAGTCCCTTTGTCCCCAGAGTGAGGACTATGTGCCTGAAGTCCCCTCCCAGCTGGTGGATGCCTGTTGTGAGAGGCTGGAGCAAGAACCTTCCAAGGAGCTCTTCAAAGAATCCACTAAGTGAGTTGGAGGGCTGGGGCAATCCTGCAGCTATGTCACAACACAGTGCTGGATGCTGCAGCCAGTTCACCTCGTCGACTCCCTTCCTCCAAGACCTCAAAGATTGATGCCAGGGTTGGGACTGTGCAGGATGGGGCCTGGGTATTTTGGGGCTAGCAGCATGCAACACAGCTCCAGGAATCCAAGGAGTTCCCATGGGCTCTGGGAGTCACAAACTGCTGCAGAAACCTTTGTCACTCCTCTCAGTTTGTCATGGGTCTGAGCTGCCACTTGGGAAGATACCATTCCAGGGAAGCCTCAGAGGCTGGCCATGTTATTTCTAGTTTTGTGCCTGGATCTGGTGGGCACCCATTGTGCAGAGCTGACTGCAGCAGTTTCAGTGCCAGCTGTCCTCTCCTGCTGGCCACAGATGTGGCTGTTGTGGCTAGATCATGGTAGCTGTTGCTACAGCCATCTAAGGTCACTTCTGTTCCCTGAGCTCATCACAGAAACCAGAAACAGTGTCCAAGGTCATGGCTCTGGGTGTGAAGAGGAAGCTGTTAGGCAAACGAGGCTTACAGCCCCCACCCCTCTGTGAACAGTAGCAGCAGCGTGTTTCCTAATCGAGTGCAGGGCTGTGGCAATGGGTTTGCTGCAGTCTTCTGGGGAACGTTAGCTCTGTGTGTGGTAACTGGTGTCGTTGTCTGAATGCAGAGCCTCCGGGCTGGGCCCTGCCTTCTCTTGGCAGGCTCTGAAAGGGGAAGAGCCCATCCGCTTTGCCTTGATGCATGTCTCCAGTCTAGACACTAAGTCTAAGGCTTTCTATTCTGCTGGGCAGCCCTGGCACCAGTCTCTGAGGCAGTTAGCTCTCAAGCTGGATCCCCTGTGGCCTTTTGTGCTTGATATTCATCCGAACCTGAACAACTCAGTGCCTGGTACTGAATGTTGCTAGTAGCTTTCAGCAACTGATTACAGCCTTGTGCATGCATTTGCCCAGTGAGGGGCAATTGCAAAGAGTCCTATCGCCCCCCTTTGTCCCAAAGCCACGGCTGCTGCTGAGAGGCCACAATTATCAGTGCCAGTCCCACAGAAGAGAGTCCCAGGGTGCTGCCTTCGTCACAGTTGTGCCTCCAACGCACCTTCCTTTTGGATCAAGACTTAGCATAGAGGGTGGTCTTTAGGGCCAAGGCTGTGCAGGATGCGTGGGTGATTCAGTGCAGCACGGTGCTGGGTGAGGGGATGGCAAAGCCACGGGGCTCCTGGGGCTCCTCACCTCCTGCTCTGTGGCTGTGAGCAGCTCCCAGCTGCGTTGCTGGCTCTGCTCTCTCCTAGGCTTATCCACGACTACCTGAGTGTGGCTCCCTTTGCTGACTACCTCGACAGCTTGTACTTCAACCGCTTCCTGCAGTGGAAATGGCTGGAACGGTAACATCCTCTGGCATTGCTGGGAGACCTGCACTCTGTAGCACTTGGGCTCCCTTGGGGGTCCCTAGAGCTCCTTCCCTGCTGGGCCAAGGGCCTGGCCTTTGCACTTCCATTTCTTCAGGGCCCTCTGTTGCCACAAAGAGCCTCTACTGGCTGCCCTAGCCTTGCTTGCTTGCAGAGAAGCAGGTTCTGCTTGAGCAGGGGTTTCACAGTCACCCACAGGCTCTCAGGCCAGGGTGTGGGGGTGGTTTAAGTTTCAGCCCCTGTTCTTTTCCTGTTTCCATCTCACAACGGTTTCCTTTGCTCCACAGGCAGCCGGTGACCAAAAACACTTTCCGCCAATACCGCGTGCTAGGCAAGGGTGGTTTTGGAGAGGTGAGTGGACAGCATTTCCTCTGTATTTGGGGTGGGCAGGCAGGGTGCTGCAAGCTGCTCCAGCACTTGGGGGCAGGTGCTACTGGCTGTGGGATTTTTCTGAGGTGTTTGTCTGGGCTCTGTGCCGGACACTGCTGTTCTTTGGGCATTGCGTTATCTCAGTTCCCTTCTGATAGACAAGAGCTCCTATCTTGCAGACATGGGAGATGCAGAAGGTGGTTGCACGGAGTAGACAGCATGTGCTTTGTGGTGCCTGGGTTGAGAATAATTTTCTCCCCAGTCTCTTGTCAGAGGGAACTGCAGTCCTGAAAACTGCTGTTCTTTCAGGCTTCCTTTTGTTTCTAGAGTGGCATTCTGTTTTTGCAGGCACCGGCCTGCTCCTGTGACACCTTCAGATGTTGCTATTCTCTGTGTCTTTGTGGTCCTTGCTCACCTCAGGATGGGGCTGAAACCAGGACACTCTTCACCTTTCTGTGCCTCACTCCAAGAGGAGAACCTAGACCCACACTGGAAACAGCAGTGGGAAGGTGCTGAGCCTTGTCTCCCACTCCAGGTTTGTGCCTGCCAAGTGCGTGCCACAGGGAAGATGTATGCCTGCAAGAAACTGGAGAAGAAACGGATCAAAAAGCGGAAGGGAGAAGCCATGGCCCTGAATGAGAAACAAATCCTGGAAAAAGTGAACAGTAGGTTTGTAGTAAGTACATAGGAATTGCTCTCACTTTGCTGCAGTGGTTGATTCTTCCCACAACCAGCTGGCCTGGCTCTTCTGTGCTCCTCACACTGTGTGGAAAGGCAGGAGCAGGCCCTGCCTATGGAGCAGGGTCCCGGTCACAAGGCCGGGGTTCTGGCAGGACCTTCCACTGCCTCCACGAAATGACCTAAATGCCTCCAGACTGCCAAATGGGCAGGAGCCTACCCCTGTGCTATGTGGTGGATAGCTCTCTCCTTGGCTATGCAGAGGTGTGGACAGTCTGAAACCTCCCGCTACAAAAGATTCATCAAATGGTGCCTCAGGGTTGCTGCTGGGTGCTGCTTGCCCCCAGAGGGGAGCTGTTCTGGCTCAGGGAGATGAGTGTCTTTCCTGTCTGAGGAAAGCTGGGGGTGTACAGGGGCTACTGGGCACTTCCAGATCCTCCCTGGGTTTGAAAATCCACTGTCCTCTCTACAAAAGTCCATCCTATTGGTGCCCATATCCTGGCTTCTTGGGTGACAGTGCCCATCAGAGTGTGGGTGCCTCCCTCTTCCAGCTGTGTCTTCTAACAGCCTTTCTGCCCTGAATTGCAGGTGAGCTTAGCCTATGCATATGAAACTAAAGATGCTCTCTGCCTAGTGCTGACCCTCATGAATGGAGGGGACCTCAAGTTCCATATCTACCACATGGGAGAGGCTGGCTTCGAGGAGCCCCGGGCAGCTTTCTATGCTGCTGAGATCTGCTGTGGCCTCGAAGACTTGCACCAGGAGAGGATAGTGTACAGGTGCGTGCTGCCTGGCCCCAGCAGGGGCACTGGCTGCGGGAGCAAGAGTGTTTTTGCTGCTCTTACTAGCACAGCTAATAAATAAGCTCACACTTGAAAGCAGCATAGAGCTGGGTGAGAGGGGTTCAGGAATGGAAAGCTGATCTCATGGGAGATGCAGAAAGGCATAGCCTAGGTACCTTATGCTGGTGAAAGATCACTAATAGGATGCGAGTGCTTGTGATTGCCTCAGGGAATGCACTTGGGTGCTCGATTTCACATCCAGTATTGACACTCTGCTCCTCTCTTGCATGGCCTACCTTATCTGGAGTTCTGCACCTGAAACGAAGGAAGTAGATGCAGGCTCAGTGCCTCCTGGTGGTGGGCTGAAGGTTGCTCTGTCTGGGAGGGGGATCTTACAGAGCTAATTCCAGGGTGGGGGCCACCTACAGCAGGGCTTTGCATTCCTCTATTTACCTGTGAGATGTCACCGATCCCCGTGTCCCTTGCTTTTATAATGTGCTCCTTGTTGATCAAGTCTCTTCCTTTCTAGGGATCTGAAGCCTGAGAACATATTACTGGATGACCATGGTGAGTGCAGAGCCTAGGTCCTTTTTGCTTCCTATGCTTGAATCAGAGTTGCTCTGAGTTCTTGGCAGCTTCAAATATTGTCCCATGACTTTGATTTGTTAACTTGTGCCTTCCTCTGTGCAGGTCACATTCGTATCTCAGATCTGGGGCTGGCTGTGCACGTGCCTGAGGGCCAAACAATCAAGGGACGTGTGGGAACAGTTGGCTACATGGGTAAGAAGTGATCCCAGTTTAATTAAAAAGTTGTCTCTGACTGCATTGTGCTGCCCTGCACTGTACTCTCCCTGACCTCATGTTTTCCTCACTCCTGCTTCTGTATAGCTCCAGAGGTGGTGAAGAATGAGCGCTACACGTTCAGCCCAGACTGGTGGGCACTGGGCTGCCTGGTGTATGAGATGATTGAGGGACAGTCCCCCTTCCAGCAGCGCAAGAAGAAGATCAAACGGGAAGAAGTGGAGCGGTTGGTGAAGGATGTGCAGGAGGAGTACTCAGAGAAGTTCTCGCCCTGTGCCCGCTCCCTCTGCACCATGGTACGAGTGCAACCCTATCCCCTACCACCCCTTTGCACACAGCAGCCAAATATCAGGACTGCTCCCTGTGGAGGCACAGGTGGGAATGAGGTTCCCTTGCTCTGACACTGGTAACATAGTGCAGGAGGGTCCAGAGTGTCTTAATTCCTCACTCACACATCCCTTGTGAGTCCATGTCGTTCCTGGAGATATACTGCAGGAGTCCAACCTCATGCCTGCTCCTGCCCAAAGTGCTTTGTCTGGGACACTGATTTCCTTATGTTACAGCTCCTGTGCAAAGACCCTCTGGAGCGCCTGGGCTGCCGAGGAGCTGGGGCTAGGGAGGTGAAGGAGCACCCTCTCTTCAAGCACCTCAACTTCCGGAGGCTGGAAGCAGGCATGCTGGATCCACCCTTCAAGCCAGATGTAAGTGCCTGTCCACCTCCTGACCTCTTCAGTCACTGATGCTGTCAAGGGAAGAAAGAGTCCTGCAATGGCTCACCTGAGGAGATGGGGTCCATCCCTCTGGTTTCTGGGGCTGCTGCTCTGGCCGTTCACCTGAGGGTGTGCTGTTGGTCACAAGTGGGTCTGACCAGTGCTCTCTGCCTGGCAGAACAGAGCTCAGGCAAGCAGGTAGAAGGGACTCATGCTTGGCCAGTATCCCAGTTCTTTCAGTGGGTGTTACCATTGTGCAGCCTGGCATTTGAGCAATGTTTGTGCTGTTTAGCCCCAGGCCATCTACTGCAAGGATGTTCTGGACATCGAGCAGTTCTCCACAGTGAAAGGAGTGGAGCTGGAGCCCACGGACAATGACTTCTACCAGAAGTTTGCTACAGGAAGTGTGCCCATTCCTTGGCAGAATGAGGTGGGTAAGAACTAGCATGTACACCAATTGTCTTTTGCAGGACAGGTCTTTGCCCCTGCTTGTGCTCACTGTGGCTGTGTACGATGTCCCGCAGGGCATGCAGCAGGAACTCTGCTGTTGCTGCTGCCCTTGTGCTCTGCTGGGCCCTCGGTGACAGGCTTTGTGTGCCATTTGCTGCAGCCATTTTTGCCCTCTTCCAGATGATAGAGACAGACTGCTTCAAGGAGCTGAATGTGTTTAGCACAGATGGCACAGTGCCCCCAGACCTGGACTGGAAAGGACAGCCTTCACCACAGCCCAAGAAAGGGTTACTCCAGCGCTTCTTCAGCAGACAGGTAAGAGTGCTTGCCCAGTATTTCTTGCCCTGAGCCCTCTCTCACCGATGCAGAACTGTCAGGAAGGTGGGCATGTAGTGGCAACAGATATGAGCCCCTGTGCTGGGCTGAATCCCAAGGCTTTTGGGAGGTCCCATGCAAGGCTGCAAGGAACCAACCCTTGCCTGGCTGACATTCACACTGCTGCATGTTGAGGGGGCTGGTATGGAGTGTCCTGGCTAAACATGCTGCAGTGGCACAGAGAGAGTGATGCTGCTGACGGCACTAAAATAGCAAGTCTTCTCCCTTCCTACATGAATAATACCATCCCTGAAGAAGACCTTCATCTTGCTGTGGTCTATATGCGCTCCTGGAATCCCTGGAACATGCCTGCTCAAGCCCTAGCAGAAAGAGAGAGCAATGCTTTCTAGGGATGAGGAGAACAGAAACATCATGCATCTGCTGTGGGCTTGCCTGCCTGTATGTCTTCTCTGGGCCAGAACAGTATTTGCCTTCTTTCCAGGACTGGCAAAGTCTGGGCTGCTGCCTCAACAGCTGCTAGCAGCTGTGGCACTCGAGCACAGTTGGCTCTGGCCTGCTCTGGACCCACTCCCAGTCACCCAGTGCTGACTCTGACTTCCCCATCAAGTTCCCATTTGTGCTTAACTGTTCAGCTTGCTGGGAGACACAGCTCTTCTGTAGGCAGGCAAGACCTGCCCAAGGATGGGCTGCCTAGGGCAGGGATTGAGCTGTGATTTGCCACGTTTTCTCTTTCCAGAGGTGAGCAGTCTCTCCTGGCTGCTCTGCTCAGGGAAATACCTGGTGGCCCACGGACATGGCAAGATCTGGGAAAGAGGAGTGTTGTCCTTCAGTGCCTAACCCTTTCCCCCAGCAGAGCACAAGCTGTTTGTTGTTCTAACTGCCCCCGAGCCACTAATCCTGCTCCCTGCTCTTGCTGCCTTCCCCATCGTGGGGGAAGCTTTACCCTCAGCTTGAGCCAAAGCTGCCCCTATACTGCTGCGGCTGGGAGCTCTGCTCCCAGGGGGCTGCAAGAAGGCCAGGGTTCCCTTCTCTCCTCTCTTTGGATGTCCTGGATACACAAAAGAGTTGAGACACTGTGAAGAATTTGGCATTGTCCTATGCTCAAGCTCCCTCCCCAGAGCTTCAGCTGCTTTCTGTGACCTGATGAGTCCCGAGTGGGGCAGATTGTATGTGCTGGCACTGAGCTGTCTCCCTGGTTGGCTGTAGTCTATGGAGCCCATCTTCCTCCCAGCTTCTGAGCCAGTCAGCTATGCACTCACAAGTATGTCTGCTAGGAGCTGAGCCCCAAGGTGCAGCTTTCTTTCTCTGTCAGAAGGCAGCCGTAGATCAGGTTGTGTGACTGTGCTTACCCTCTGCTTGCTGTGCTCCTCTCTCCCTCCCTCTCGTTGCCCCTCTGACTTCAGGACTGTTGTGGGAACTGCAGCGACAGTGAGGAAGAGCCCACCCGGCTGTAGAGCACAGCCTGTTCTCCAGTCCCTGGGACCCTCTTGCCTCTCCGGGTGCCCAGAACAACAACAGCCTAGCCTGAAGGACAAGGTAGCAGTGGCCCCACGAGGTGGATTTGTTTACAACTTTACATGTCTTTTTCTGAAGACTCTGAGGATGGCTCCAGCGCTGGCAGCAGCACGTGGCACCTCTGGCTGTGGGTGAGCCATCGTCCCCAGGACAGAACTGGACGCTTCTGAGTGCTGCTGGGGATGGTGGTGCTGCTGCTGCCCACCAGCTGTTGCTCCCCTCTGGGGCCAAGGGCAGGAGGGAGGGACTGTGCTGGCGTGGGCCGAGGTCAAGCTGGAGCAGCTCCGTTGACACATTCCATGGTGTCGAAGTGGCACTGCAGGTTTGGTGTATATTTATATATGTCTGTCTGTACATATCACATATCAGTTTTTAATCTATAGGTGGGGGCCTGCACTGCCCCCACTCTATCACAGGCACAAATGTCCTCCTATGGGGGGAGTGACAGTCCCAGCTATGTACCAGGGAGTCTTGGGCAGAGGCCATCTGTGCCTTGAGGTGCCTAAAGCATCTTACCTGGACCTTTCTGGCCCTGCTGAGGTGTCCCTGGCTCCAGAGGAGTCCATTGCTCAGCCCTGAGGCACAGGAGAATGCTATGCCAAAGCATCTCCCTTTGCATCCTGGCAGCATCACTGCCTCATCCCTGCTTCCCTGCCTGCCAGAGCCTGCTTTCTCCTGCCTTGTCTCACACATGCTGCCAGCTCCTGGGCACTGATCCTGGCCTCTTCAGCCTGCTGGCAGCCTGCCTGCAGCACAGCAGGACACAGCCACTCCCCCAGGACCTGGTCAGAAGCTGGACCTGAGGGATAGCCCTGACCCTGTGTGCTACAGGATTGCCCCAGCACAGTCCCCCCAGCTCAGCTGGCTTGCTGGGGATGCAGGCAGGCCCCAGTCCTGGCTTGGTTGTGATGACTGTGCTCTTGAGGTGCAAAGCTGTGACAGAGGGACTGTTCCTTGCCCAGGGCTCTGACCAAGTGGGAGCAGGGCCAGCCCACAGGATCCAGCAGAGCTGTGCCTGAGGGCAGGGCATTGGTATAGTGGCCTGAGCCTCCAAGGGGACTCTCTGTGTCCCCAAGGAGCTCAGCCTGGCTCTCCTGCCTCTGTCCTCCATGTCATGTCCTGTCTTGTGCATATGTGTCCCAGCTGTGTTCTTAGCAATAATTGGTCTTGTGTGTATGTGTGTGTACATGTATGTGTGCTGCTGCCCTGTGCTCATGGTGAGCCAGGCCCCGTGGCAGGGCTGAGCACCAACTTGGACCTGTGGTATCATTTGCTTGCCTTGCACTAAAATTTGAAAGTATTTACATTTTTAACCTTTTGTGAAGCGTAAGATTTGCTGTGCCTTGTGCTGCTGCTGGGTCACGGTGGAGTGAGCCAGAAGTGCGAGCAGCATTGGGCTTGTTGCAGTTGGGGTAGGGCTTTGCTTAGGGGGGAGACTGCACATGGTCCTCTGGCTTCTGCAGGGCAGTTTGGGTCACTGCAGGGGCCACAAAGCCTCACACCACTGGTTGTCCAAGTGTGTGTGCTGCCATCCCCTTTGGAACCTGTCCCCAGGGCAGCCCTAGAGCTGACCCCACTGTGCCTGAGGCCAAATGCTCACTGTCCCCTTAGGCAGAGGGACACCATCTCCAATCTTCACACCCTCCACAGATACACCCAGGTCTTAGGGCTAGCACGGCTGCCATGAGGGGACACAGGGGGGACAGCCTGGCTGGGGTCACAGGGGGTAAGGCGGTCGGTGGGCCCATAGCAGGGCTGGTGGTGGCCTCGTGCGCAGCGCAGGGTGGCCGCGCACAGCTGTGCAGGGATGAGAATAGCAAGTAGGGATCGGTAGCTAGGGAACAGTTGCCATGGGAGCGGGCTGAGGAGGAGTTCTCACACTCGGAGGGGCATCTTGGGGTAAAATCCAGGAAATTTCTGCAGCCCTGGAAAAAAGGAAGGCACAGCGAGGGGGGGGGGGGGGGGGGG